>BMAT01013764.1:21661-37071 GCA_019649035.1 Elysia marginata | reverse complement strand
ATATATATATATGAAATGTATAATTTCGTAAAGACCAAAGTGTTTTTTAAATGAATTTATTTGCTGAACTAAGATTTATGTAGTTTAGAACGATTTTAAATTAGGCATCGTACCACAGACTATATTGTTTTCACAGTGAAGAGGTCATTGATCAATATTTAAGTTGAGGTCTAGCTTCCTAAGCATTTTTTTATCAATTAATTACATAAAGGACTCGCACTTTTAAAGCAGTAATATTGAAAACCGGCACAAACAGCAAACAGCCTGCAACCACCTTACCGTAGCGTCCTGTAACGTCAAGGAATTGTTCACCGGAAGGAAACAGTTGTTGTCGCTGTACTCTGCTCCAGGCAGATACGTGTCACACGGGTTGCCTGCGTCTAGTAACATTGAGAGAATAGGAACCGATGGACCAGATGAAGCTATTCTTTCATTTCAACAATTCGTTCGTTATTTAAATTATTTTCACAAAAACATTGCCAACGGGCACTGCGATCAACATTAGTTTTGTCTCTATTATATTGTATGGGAAGTAAAAAGAGAAAGGTGGACGTGTTAGTCTGTTATTACCGCATAATAGACGCCATTGGCTCTACATTACCTGTCCCAAATTCAGGTAATCATAGAAAGTTATGCCATCAGTCACGTTTTCACGCTAAATGAATAATAGTAGATAATTATGAATGTGTTCCATCTCCTAATCTTCCATCTACGTACCATGAACCTAAAAACTGGTTAGACCAAAATAAGTAGGTAGGCAGATAGATAACCGACTAATTATCACAATACAAGCAACCCAAACAGTTACAGATTTCCTGAACTACACCTTTAATTTACACAGGACTGCACAATACATATAAAAAGCCTAACGATGAAAAAAGCTATAATATTATTCATAGAGAAAGCAATCATGCTGGTCAATAATCAAAAACCTGCCTCAAGAAATAGAGAAGCGTCTCACTAACAGTTCTTCTAATGCAAAAATCTTCGAAGAGGCGGCACTATCAAATAAAGCAACTCTATGAACGGACACGTAAGGTTTTCATATAAGCAAAGAACACAACTAATACAAAAAACATACATGCAGTTCAAAATAAGCGAAACGGCAAGTGAAATAACCAAGAAGCTCTGGGTGCGCTCTTTTGAGGCAAAGAGCTCGGCACATCATGTGCCTGATGATCCGCAGTTTAAGCGTAATACTCGTAATAATCCATAATTTTTATATCTTAACACTTGCAATTGTGCGTCAAGGTGGTCTGTAGCGATATCACTCATAATTATTTTATCATGTTTCATATCCTCCTTACTGTAGTTCTCCTTTTATTATTTTCCATGTTTAGTAATTTAGTTTATTTTGTTATGACGTCGAGACAAAAGGAAAAAGCGGAAGTAAAAATTCTCGCTCTCGATGGTTTGGATTTTTGTCAACAAGGTTGAATAAAAAAAGCTCTTACAACTTAACAAAGAATTCCAAGTTTTGTTCATTGTAAGGACGCTTTATTGGTGACCCCGACGTTAAGTAAACACGTCACAAGCAATAGATTTTTAGCATACAAATCTAGATCTAAAAGACAGCTTACTAGCGCGAGTTAACCGACTAAAACACAGCCACTAAACCAAGGCTTAACACTACAGTCTATACTCCCTATACAGCTCCATACTAGATTTAGATCTAGGTCTATTCCTCTATTTTTCAACCTAATATCATAGTTTTGACAGCTTTAAACCTTTAATCATGGAGCTTGATGCTATCAAACAACTGGCAGACACAATCAGAGAGCAAAGTCTTTACGCAACGCAGGCCACAACTACAATAGTTTCGACAGTATCGGCAGTCGCCTTCAAGGCACCACAGTTTTGGCAAACAAACGCCAAGGCGTGGTTTATCCGCTTAGAAGCACCCTTCAACACACACACGCCACCGATTACACAGGACTTAACTAAGATCCACCATGTGATTCAGCTCTTAGATTCTTCTACTGCACGCCGCGTCCAAGCAGTGTTGGAAAACCCGCCTCCGGTAGGGAAGTATGACAGCCTAAATTCAGCTCTCCTCAATGCCTATGAAGCGACGCAGCTTCAAAAAGACCAAGAACTGCTCAACCTCAATGGTTTAGGTGACAGCAAACCATCAGAGCTTCTCCAACACATGCGGAATCTTAACCATGACACTGTTACACTTTTCCGTGCCCTTTTCTTAAACCAATTGCCCCCTGATGTCCGCCGTATTCTGGCTCAGACTCCAGATGCGGACCTCGACACTCTCGCAAAGACAGCTGATGGAATAATGGACGTAGAATTTGCGGCTGCTGCAACGCGTTCCGTCCAAAATACTAGAGACCTTTAGCACACGCACCGTGTCTCACTACGCGTACGTGAAAATCGGGAAAGCAGATTGAGGAAACTATAAAAATAATGAAACCAGTTTCTAAAAATAGACCCACAGACGTTCGCGTCATACTCACGCGTTACTGCTTAAAGTCTGTAGTTACCCAATCGAGGTGACACAAGAGGAACAGGCTAACCCCGGCTATAGAGACGTCAACGCCCTCCAAAGGAATCAACGTTTCCGACAGAAGCATAGGACTACGACCCGTACCCCTACTTTTGTCTTATGCAAATACTACACCCGATTCGCTTCTAAGGCTAGATCCTGCGAGCATTTCGTCGACGGCCGACCTTGTGCAATGTCTCCACGTCCATCCAGCCAGGGAAACGACAGAGCCAGTGCAAAATAAAGGGCGCTACTGACTTCATCAATGCTCCTGCAATCTGTGCGGTCAACTCCAGTTCTATCTCGGTCACTGATATTATTTCAGGTCGTTCTTTCTTAAAAGACACTGGAGCGGAAGAATCTGTTTTTCCAGCCACAAATACGGATAAAAAAAATCTCGCGGCCCCAATCTCATAGCAGCTAATGGGTCGGCTATCGCGACTAATGGGAAACGACTGATTTCTTTGAAACTCAGCAAAAACACGCTATTAAAACAGAAATTCTGGATAGCTGACGTCATTCAGCCAATATTGGGGGCAGATTTTTTCACCAGCCACCGTCTTGCAATCGACCTCAGCAACAAGAGATTGCTTTCCCTGGACTGTGGCCTCATTGTCAACGCCAGGCCTACGCACTCACCACACCCGGGTCTTCACAAAGTTCATTCCAAATATGAGGCAATTCTAGAAGATTTTCCGGAACTTTTAACACCAACCTTTAAGGAAAACAAGCATGGTGTCGTACACCATATACCAAAATCCGGTCCACCTGTTCACGCTCGCGCCTGCCGCCTCGATAACGACAAATTGTCTGCAGCAAAAGCTGAATTTGAGGAACTGGAGCGACTTGGCATTATTTGCCGCTCAACATCTCCTTGGTCCTCACCTCTACATATGGTAAGAAAGAGCAATGGAGGATGGCACCCGTGTGATGACTACAGGTGGTTAAACGACGTCACCAAAGATGACAGGTATCCCCTTCCTCACATCCAGGACCTTAACAGCAATCTCCGTGGAAAACTATTTTTTTCAAAACTTGATCTTGTCCGTGGCTATCACCAGATACCAGTGGCTGAAGAGGATATCCCTAAAACAGCTATCATCACACCTTTTGGGCTTTAGGAATACCTAAAAATGCCTTTTGGGTTAAAAAAACGCGGCCCAAGCTTTCCAGTGGCTCATGGGTGGTATTCTGCACGACCTCAACTGTTGCTTTGTATATCTAGACGACATTTTGATAGCTAGCTCATCTCCCAAGGAACACGAGGCAGATCTACGTTCTGTTTTCCACTTACTGGCAACTAATGGTCTTGTCATCAACACACAAAAATGCATATTCGGGCAAGCTACAATGACATTCCTCGGTCACAAGGTTACCCCAAACGGCATCACACCAGTACCCGAAAAGGTCAAGGCAATCACCGAATTCCCAAAACCTAACGACAAGAAAGCCTTACAACGTTTTTTGGGAATGCTGAATTACTACCACAGATTCCTCCCCGGAATCGCCAAGTGCCTAGCACCTTTGACGGAAGCAACAAAGAGCAGAAGTAAAGTAATTACTTGGACAGATGATTGCCAGACTGCGTTCGAGGCAGCCAAATCTTCTCTAGCTTCAGCCACACTTCTCAACCACCCAGATCTGAAGTATGAGACGAGATTATCGACTGACGCCTCAGATTCAGCAATCGGCGCGGAATTATCACAAAAACACCATGGCATGTGGACACCCATCGCATTCTTTTCTAGAAAGCTGACATCGACACAAAGCCGCTACTCTACATTTGATCGAGAACTGTTGGCGATTTACAGCGCCATCCAACATTTTCGTTTCTTCTTAGAGGGTAGACCATTCTCTGTCCTCACTGATCACAAACCTTCAATCTATGCTCTTACAAGTAAGACAGTCAGGTCGCCACGACAAGAGCGACAGCTGTCTTACATTGCAGAATTCACAACGGACATTAGATATATCAGTGGACCAGACAATGTCGTACCTGACGTACTATCACATGCTCCCTGTACCGAGCAACCTATGGTGGCATCAGCATCACCCATTCCCCCTATAGACCTCGCTCAAATGGCCGCGGAGCAACTTGGAGATCCTAAAGTGGCAGAATTGCGTAAACAACCAGGTGCTCTAAAACTCAAAGAAGTCAACCTCGGTGGTTACAATTTACTATGTGATGTTTCCACCTCTCGCCCACGTCCCATCGTCCCACCGCTCTGGACAAAGACAATTTTCGAAGCCATTCCATAATCTTGACCATCCTGGTCACAAACCAGTACTACTAGTAGTAGTTGTAATAGTAGAAGTAGTAGTAGAAGTAGTAGTAGAAGTAGTAGTAGTAGTAGTAGTAGTAGTAGTAGTAGTAGTAGTAGTAGTTGCAGTAGTAGAAGTAATAGTAGTAGTAGCAGCAGTAACAATTATTGTTGTTATTGTTTATAACTTTTGATAAAATTAAAAAAAAACTACTATAAATGGTATAAATGTCGAGGTCCGTATTTAAATTTAGCCGTAAAAATAGGCCTACAGTTGTTAAACGTGGGTCATTTTTTTGTTTTGTTATTTCTTCATTATAGTTTAAATCTTTTCAGAACTGTATTTAATAATGCTGCAGATGCCACAATCCAACAATGCCACATCTCAAGTGTCAGAAAAATGATGATAGCTTTACAAGCCATTAACCTTTAATGGCTTAAATGCGAAAATTTCTGAAGCATGTTTAAAAATGTTTGCCCGAGCTAGTGGCCGCCTTTGAAGCCTTTCCGAGAAAATCGCAGCTTACGACTCTAATATTGTACCCGCCCTTTTTACACTTCCGGAAATGGCGGGTTTACCCTGCTGCTAAATTTATCACGCCCGACGCACCTCAACGCTTTTCAGCTGTCAGAGCGACCGGTTAATCGAGTGGTTTTTGTTTTTCTTGTTCTCTTGTTTTTTTTTTGTTTGACTATGTTTTCTGAATATTCGTTGCTGTGGTCTGATGTCTGGGTCTCTAAGACTGCAGCTGCTGCTTTTGGCAAAGCTCAACATCACATGAGAAATTGAACATGTCCATCTTACTCAACAAAAAGTTTAAAAAATGCAACCTTTTCTTATCTGAAAAAAACTCTCATAGCAAGTAGAAAAACCAGACTAAACAATAGAAAGGAAATCCTGAGCTGGTGCATGTCAAGAATCGTCACATACTGGACAATTTCACGACAATGAAGCAAAAAATAGCCAAAACAAATCTTACTAAAGAGAGCAGCAAGCTTGAAAAAGACCTGTCGTAATGCCAGCCCCCCTGATCTTTAATAATGTTTAGATAGATAGATAAAAGTGTATTAAAATTTTAACAAAAATTTCAAACAAATCGATATTATTAGTGTAAATAGATAGATAAATGTATTTATAATTGTACGCTGCTTTTGTAAGTGCGTTTCCATTTAGCGAAAGTTAGTGAAAGAGTGAACAGGTTCTTTTTTTCATGAACTGCTATTTTCCAAAGACAAACAGCCTGCACAAAATCTTCATCAGAAACACAATAAAAAGTCAGCTGCAGTTGAAACCTCCAATAGCAACATGCAACTGCAGACAAAAAAAACTTCCCTCTGATAAAATTACTCCATCGCAAAGCCACTGTAACGCTCACAAAACCCAATGAACAAGAAACATGTAATTTTATGTAAGACTACAGTAAATATTTTTAAGACCAGGTATAAGCTACATCGGCCATCTTTCAAATTTGAGCACACAAAGTAGCTACTACATTTAGTGAAAATATGCGACATGGAAGTTTCTGTTGTTGAATCACAGGCCCAGCGCGAAAATTGGTAAACCGTTTTTTCGTCCGCCTAATATGCAACGGCCAGTCTGCGACTGCGAGCCGCATGGGCACTCGCGAATAGCCTACCCCCTCCCCTCTCCAAGGTAGTTTGCTGTGAACTTATAAAGATGACTGGTTGAATTTTTTGGGCCGCTATACACATTGTAAAGTAGACGTCCAGGTTGAATTTGATATGTACGCTAAATTAGATATTTCGCGGATCTGCATTATTTTCTTAAAATTATGTATCAAAGGAATTTAGTAAGCAGATTTTCCTTTTTTAGGAACGTCAGATGGTCGCCATTTTAAAAACGCTCGCCGACAAAAACTCGTCGCCTCGGAACAAGAACGCTTGCGCCAAAACTGTTCCTCTGTTCGCGGCGAACGTTTGTGCCATGCAACTGTTGCCATCTAAAGCAACCAACAGCCTGAAACTGTAAGCCAGTGATGAGAGGGCCAAATACACATGTTAGGTAAATATGACACTTTCTATGCTCTTACAGTTGAACATCCTACTATTTGAATTTGTTACCCCCAAACTTATTATAGATAAATAGATAAACATATAGAAAAGTAGACAGAATAGCTATAAAATGAAGAAAACGCCAAAAGCTGACTGTTGGAAAGCTGCGTTGTTTTATAACATTATAGTAAACATTATATGAGTGGATTTTATGGAACAATACGCACTCGTGTCAACAGAAGAACATTCACTTGGGGAAATTTTAACAAGTGTTTTAAGAATACACAATTTTTGTTTTGTTATATAAAAAATAATATTGATCAATAGCACTCGACAATCACAAAAAAACTTTGTGTCTACGTAGATTGTGAGACTACTTAATCTGCAGGAAATAACAAAGAAAGTCCAGGGACGTAGAATTGTTTTGTCTTAGTTTATAATAAAATTTGAGGAAAGAATAATTTTTATATAACGTAATTTTTCAAAAGGCGAAGTCATGTTTTGTCGGGGGGTTGTTTAAAGTTATTAGAAGAGGCGGCGTAGTTTATATTACGACTGTTGTTAAAAAGGTATTTAAATCATTTTGCCTTGCGTATAATGATTAAAAGGTGGCTGTGTAGCAAAATTCTTGCGCGCCTTCTGAATGTACCCATTGTGTACAGATCATGCAAAGTTGAGACAAAATATTTTAAATAGTTTTTTTATCTTAATTATTATCTTTATGAAAGTAATATCTTAGGCTATGTGTGTTTTTTTGGGGATAAAGATGCTAAGTTTATTCACAAAATGACTCTTAGAGCTTTAAAAGGCTAAGTAAAACGTTAAATAAAACAACTTTTAAAAAACTAAAGCAATGTTCTTCGACAAGTTCTGTGTAGTAACACTAAATTCATATATACAATTATTCGTACCATTACATGTAATAATAATAATTAAAATTGGGCATACTAGTCCTTTATTTATTTATTTTATACACTATGTTTTTCCCTTTCGAAAAATTTGGCTTCGTTACTCAGCGTAACTGTGTCGCCTCAAGAGCAGCGCCACTAATGGCCCAGCAGACTAGTACATCTGAAGGCCACTTTTAACCAACATGCAGGGTGTTGTAGGCGCATATCACAAATGAAAGAAATTCCTTTTGCTAGGTACCCATTTTACAGGTGTGTGGACTGGGGAAAATTAGGGTAAATTGCTTTCCCAAGGCAATTGCAACATGACATGGTCGAGAATCGAACCTTCGACCTCCAGATCTCGAGTCTGACGCGCTAACCACTCTGCCACGCAGACGCTATTTACCGTTAAAATTCATCATATGTGAGTCCTCGAAAGATACGGAAATAGCGGAAGTGTTTCTTTGTATGTTGAGCAACTGAACGTTCAACTGTCATTGAAATCGTTTGTGTCTTAAAAGAACAATAAGAGAAAATCGAAAACTTTGCTCAAATATCGCCCAAAGCCTAGTAAAGGTAAATGGGTTTCTTTACACCACGTTGTAGCAAACACCTTAAAAAAAGAATGAAACGGGTTTTGACAGTTTACAACCGTTGAAGGTTCAAAAATCTCTATAATGAGATGAATAATGAAACAGAATTTTTTTTAATACCTTTTCAGATTAAACAAAAAATCTTCAAGATCAACTAACACCGATTTTTCTGTGTTTTAGGTCTAATTATAATATAAAGAGGCAAAAGGACACTAAAAGAATCATTATTATTCTGGTAACAACGACACTAATGGAGTCATTATTACTCTGGTAAGAAGGAAACTAAAAGAGACTTTATTACTATGTTAAGATGACACTAAAAGAGTCAATATTACTCTCATACAAAGTACACTAATAGAGTCAATATTACTCTCGTACCAAGTACACTGATAGTGTCAATATCACTGTAGTATCAAGTACACTAATGGACTTAATATTACACAAACAACAGGACACTAACGGGGCCAATATTACTGTGGTACCAAGGACACCAATAGAGTTAATATTACTCTAGTACCAAGTAAACTAATTGAGTCAATATTACCCTAACAACAGGACAATAATGGAGCGAATATTACTCTGGTAACAGGACACTAATGTAATCAATATTACTCTGGTAACAGAACACTAATGGAGTTAATATTACACTAACAACATGACACTAATGGAGTCAATATTACACTAACAACAGGACACTAATGGGGTCAATTTTACACTAACAATAGGACACTAATGGAGTCAATATTACACTAACAACAGGACATTAATGGAGTCAATATTACACTAACAACAGGACACTAATGGAGTCAATATTAGACTAACAACGGGAAACGTATGAAGACAATATTACACTAACAACGGGACACTAATGGAGTCAACATTTCTTTGCAGCGACCATTGCCGTAGTAAAGGGTATTGTTATAAAAAACACATGTGGTTTTTTAGCTGAAAAAAATAGAAAGCACTTGACAATGAAAAGCGAAGGAACTTTAGGGACTGACAAAAGAATGAAAGCCACAAATAAACTGTTATGCTTTGCCTACGATAGATAACAAGACTCCCCGGGTCTCAGAAAAATGATTCAATTGACTTTGTTGAGTTCTTGTTTTCACCTGGACGAAAGTCCGTCGTCTTTTGAAAAATCGCTAGTTTAAAAATGGAAAGAAGAATTTACGTAGCTTCTATTTCATTAATGCTCGTAGCGTTTCATATGGTTCACATAACATATCATTACCAATTAAGTTACCTTCTGAAACCACATACAACAGCAGTTAAAATGCATTACTCTAGCACGCTCACAGATCTCTTTTACGATCTGCAGGATCTTACTAATTGAAAGCCTAACTGCGATGAAGAAATGCATAGATCTGCAAGACTGGGTGTACAAACCTCGAACCTCAAGTTTCGGAAGCTGTGTGTCTACTTTAAGCCCATGACGCCACAATAACTTTAAAATATAGCATCTAGATGAAAGAGGGCATATAACTTGGGGTCTATTTGAACGTGTCTACCAAAACGACGCGACTTTTCGTGACCAATCAAACATTGGTTGCTGTATTTTTGTCGTAATGATTGGACGAGCAATCAAGCACAGATCTAATATAAACATACAACTTCATCTTTTCTCCTTATCAAAATAAGACTTTTTTAATCAGCATCTTAAAACGAGTAGACTTCACGCAAGGCCGCTACTTTTCAGTGCATAATAACCAACTAAAAGATAAAAAGAGGTTTTCCCGCTCGGCGCTAGCTTCAAGCACGCAAATGAGGTGACCTTTGACAAAAGCGCTGCGTGTTTTTTTCTGGGTAGAGGTTTGTTAAAATCTTTTGTAGAGGTACATTTAGGTGGACACATTTGTCTCGTGTGGACGACCCGACTGTGAGCATTAAAAGGTCTGGTCGGATAGTTTTTGTCTCGATGGACCCAAATCTTCAAATTCTTCTTCTCTTTGTTAAGACCTTTAGAAAAACTTGAAAACTTACAAATTTGACAAATATATCTGTGTTCGTAGAGACATCCCTGCGCCGCCAGCTCTTTCGCCTTGTCTAGTACCAGGCATATAGATCGACTTGGACCTTGGGTAGGTAGAGGCGCCTTGACCAGTGAAGAGACTGCTTGATTGTCACTCAGCCACACATAGTTTGGGTCCGAACTTCCATCCGGGAACACTGTCTCGCCTGATGAGTCCCATCCTCCAAGCCATACTAAGGATATAGTTTAAAAATAAAATTCATACAAATCACGGTATGTTTGTTGGGAGTGAAAAGATTTTTTAAGTTGCTTTATTATTTGTTCACGAAGGTAAAACTTGAGCAAGTCTGACGAGGTACGACCATTTTAACACGTCTCTGTAAATTACATAAATCATATAGGCAACAAAGAAAGAACAAATTGAGAGGATGAAAAAAAATTCGTTGCTATCTTTTAAACCTTTTGTAAGATGTTTTATTGAAGATCAAACTATTAGATTTAGATGTGTTAAATAGCACATCAAGTGTAGATTTATCAAGACGCAAAAGAGTTTGAACCATTTTAATATGCTTCCTTCACGATTTAGACTTCAGTTTCAAAAAAAGAATGGAAAAATTTTTTCTATGTTTCTTTTTAAGTCAAAGCTAGAAAGTTGTACTGCTATGAAATAGTAAAAAGTGAAGGAATGCATTTTGTGAACAAATACCGTCCTAATTATATGCCATTTGGTTCTAAACACTTAAAAGAAGTTCTTTCTAAGTTCAACTAATGAAATTGTCTATTCAAACAGAGTATAGCAAGTTTTAAAAGAAAATTAATTTGGGTGAGACAGCTATCTAGATATCCAATGAAACCCCCATCTCACTGGTTTTAAATATTTTATCTCCTTTAAGACGTCCCAAGAGAGCACTATTAATCGTAAATCTCTACAGATTTAAATATGAAATGCAGTTGCCTGGCTGTCAAGCTGGGTGTTGACAAAATAGAGGTGTTGTAGATTTGCTATTCCTGATGAGAATCCATATAGAAAGAGCTAGAAACACATGGTTGATAAAAGCTTTTCAAATGATGGGATCAAATTTAAAGCAGCACTTTGCCATAAGATAAAATAACCCAAAACACATTATGATCACAAGAGAGGTAAGGCAAGGCTGCCATATTTTTCTCCCCCCTCAATCTTTTGTATACTCTGTATAGCACATGGGAGCGGCAGGTGTAAGCTACCTGGGCGTAAAGGTTGGCGGCAGAAACCTCACTTACTTTCAATGTGCTGATACTACTGCTTTACTTATAGATAGTGCCACAAGCGTGAGTAGAATCCTCTTTAAGGTCAACGAGTCAGAAAAAAAGTCAATTTAGACTAAATAAGAATATAGAAAAATTGCTACAAGTTCTTTCAACCGCAACGAGGAGGAAGATATAAAGAAGAAGAAAAAAGACTGAACCAGGAAAAGTAAACGATTTCAAATGTCTAGACTTTGTAAAACTGCAGTTGATGGGTCATTCTCAAAAGACATAAAGATGAGAATAGATGTAAAAATATTGAAGGTAAGAATACTCTCAACAAGTGACCTGTAGATCATTCCTAGTATCTTTTTGTTGACATCAAACTTCTTCAACTTTCGAAACTAACGCATGTATCTAATTCGAAAGTTGAAGAAGTTTGATGTTGACAAAAAGATACTAGAAATGATCTACAGGTCACTTGTTGAGAGTATTCTTACCTTCAATATTGTCACATTTTATGGCCACCTTACAGTTAAACAAAAGAACAGGTTAAATAAAATTACAAACATTGCCACCAAATTGATACATTTAAAACAGAGGAGTCTTAATGATCTTTACCAGCAAACTGTAAATAAAAAAGTAGAAGCATTATGAATGACCCTACCCACCCTTTACACTCATGTTTTGAGATAATGCTTTTTGGCAAGAGATGTAGAACACCAGCCTTCAAACGCCAGCTATACAACAAATCGTTTATACCGGCCGCAGTTAGATTTTTAAACTCACAAAAACTTTTATCATTTCATCAATCCCTGTGATGTATTTACTACTTAATTATAACTTTCAACCTATTTCTTCAAAATTAATTCATTTTGATGTCAGCATCAATCTTTTAAGATCTATTTACCTCCTAGTTTATCCAAGGTTAATAAATTTTATCACCAGAGTGCAATATTTTTGTACTATATTATGTTTCCTACATGTATCTACTAAGAGACATGATGTGTATATTTTTACTTATGTGTGGTATGTACATTTTTACCTGATTGTTTTAATTTGTATTTTTCTATTTTAATTCCTGCTTTTTAACGTGCTGAAAAGATAAGTTTCCAATGTATTTCTATATATTTGGCAATAAACTATTCTTATTCTTGTTCTTATTCTTAATAGGAATAAGTAAGGAGAAATATTAAAACTAGATAATATATACATATCTAAAGCTCAATATGTTTAAATGTCTGGTATGGCCTGTTTTAATTTGTGGGCGTTAAGCATGAATGTAGAAAAAGGGAGATAGAAGGAGGAGGGTTGGTACGGCTGGACTGGAAATTGAACACATGCCAGCGTTCTGGAACAGATCGGGATCTCATTTAGTTTGCTGAGTTTAACAAATAACGCAAACGTAAGTATGCCGCTCATCCTTGTGCAGTCCAATACCACCCCGGGTGACAACTGAATTCAAGATGTAATGAAGAACTTGAAAACAGAGAAAAACCAACACTCCCATTAGTATTCAACCTAGCCAATGCCAGCGGAATCAGTCAACACGAAACGGATCAAGAGGTCGAGACATGGGCAGAATTAACGGAAAAAGACTAAGGTTTTTGAAATTTGAGCTCAAATACGGTGTGGTGAGGCACGTATGGTTATTAAAAATCATCTTAAAAGCTTTACAAGAATACCAAAAATCTGCAAATAAAAAGGCTCTTGTACACAATTTTACAGAGGGTATCTCTCTTTAAAAATGAATTACGGTGCAAATATGCGTAAACCATTCATATTCTAGTATTCCGAGGATAAAAAATTCGTGTGTTTTATTAATTGCACAGCATACCTTCCTCAGTAAAAGAAGTGAGACTTTTAGCGATGTCTGTTTGCTGCACTGTTCTCAATTCGGCCAATGTGGCTCCGTCAGACTCACAATGAAGCTTGAAAGAAACATGTTGATAACTTTTAACTTTATTTCACACAAGCATAAATACCCGTTCAATACGGCGGCTGACGAAAAAAGGGGTAAAGCAACAACAAAAACACAATGTAGAAGAAAAAAAAGGTTTTTTTTCGGCCTGAGCAAGAGTGACGATAAAGTAAATCTGTAAAAGTTGAGGTTGCTGTTTTCATCTGGCGTCATTGAACCATTTACATAGAATACTTGGCCTTCGATTCTAAAATGTAGGCTCCACGCTTGTAGATTTATTTTCTTGCAGCCAAATGATGTCATCTGGAAGGTCGGGGGCCCTACAGTTGTATTTCCTGATGTTGCTAAAAATGTCCAGAGTCCCGTGCATAACCCAGTTAGATACTATAGTTAGCTAGATGTGCTTACGCTATGTTAGCGATCACAGCTTTGTGTGACTTCAATGCGCAGGCTCAGATAGCGAGACAGGACTCCCTGCCTGGCAGTGCCTGCGCAACTTCGATACCGGAAGCGGGGTGAAGGCACTTAGGAGACAATAAGTTAAATCCAATGGAAAGCGCGCCCATGCCTGTTACTTTCCTTTAAACGACATAAATATGTCACACATTTAGCATCGTAATTTTTTATGCAGGAAAAGAAGTGGAGAGTGCCTTGTTGTGTGCCCTGGAATTGCTCTAATAGATAATTTAAGGAACAGAATCTGATTCATCATACAGAAACCAGGACATATCGTCATATCATTATTCTAACATGCTGTAACAGTAAGATTTGTGTGCGGCATATATATATATATATATATATATATATATATATTTATATATATGTATATATATGTGTGTGTGTGTGTGTGTAGTCTTTATTTAAGAGAACCTTTTCTATTTAAATCTACTTAAACAAGTTAAGTTTTTTCCGTCTACCTTAAATAGAACATACATCAATTATTTCAATAGTAATAACACTGTAATAATAAATCAACAACTAAACATTACTAATTATAACAGCCACAAAAATAACAACAACATAGATAATAATAATAATACAAATAATAATAACAATAATAATAACAACAACAACAACAACAAAACATGTCATAGTTATAACAATGATAATATCAAATGATAGTAATAATAGTAATAAAAATAATAACAACCATAATACCAATAACAATAATAATCATAATGATAATAATAAGAAAAATAAGAACAAAAGAAGAAGAAGAAAAAGAAGAAGAAAAGGACGTGGGGTTAAGTTCTTTTAGATAAATAATAGGCCTGCAGCGTGATTGTAGATGATAGTCAAGAAAAACAAGAAGAAGAATAGACAGAGATAGAGAAAGAGAGAGAGAGAGAGAGAGAGAGAGAGAGAAGAAAGAGAGACCTCCATATTGTCTTATGGCGGTCTCACCGGAAGTCCCATCTAGCTAACTATAGTATATCACTGGGATAACCATAATAATATTATAGATCGTGAAATTCTTCCGGCAATGGGCAACTGATTCAATTTTATGTTTTCCATTTCCGCAGCACAGTGCTTTGGTTTTTCCTGGATACTTGGTAGCATTACATTTTCCACAGACATTGCCTAGTGTCCCCACGTCATAAATTGGTTGAAAGTTAGTTTCTGAATGAGCAAATACAGGTGGGTCTGGATTGGTAAGGACATTATTATGCGTTTCTTGTATTTGAGGATTGATTTCAGGCTCTCGGTTCATTATTTGAGAATTGTTTTCAGTTTCTGGGTTTATCTGTACTTCCCTTCTTACCATTTATCACGCTTCTGCGCTTCCGTAGTAAAAGTAGTAGTAGTAGTAGTAGTAGTAGTAGTAGTAGTAGTAGTAGTAGTAGTAGTAGTAGTACTAGTACTAGTACTAGCAGTAGCAGAAGTAGTAATAGTTGCAGTAGCAACATTAGTAGTAATAGTAGTAGTAGTAGTAATAATAGTAACAGCAATAGCGGCAGCAGAAGCAGCAGCAACAGTAGTAGCAGTAGTAGAAGACGCAGCAGTAGCAGTAAATACAGTAATAGTAGTAGTAGTAGTAGTAG
>BMAT01013759.1:90583-114274 GCA_019649035.1 Elysia marginata | reverse complement strand
ACTACTACTACTACTAATATTACTACTACTAATACTTATACAACAAAAACAACTTTTTTGTTGTTTAAACTGTTCTACTTACTGCAAGTATTCAGCAGAAGCCCAATTAAAGTAGCTGTAGGTTTAGCGTGGTGACTCATGCTGAAATAATGGAATAGGAAGTCTTTTTTTTAACACATTTAACTTGACAAGGATCAGTAAGAAGTAGTATTACTTGTAGGACGCGCGACAAATTAATGCTCGTTTCTTTATTTTATTGGTCAAATTTGCTGCTAGATAAACGGTAAAAACTTTTCATTTTAAATGTTTAACTAAGCTTTTGCACTGTGTTTTATTGAAATGCGACTTTGGGTACCCTTGACGACTAAATAATAAACGTTTTCTTGCTAACTCTGTCAGCGAATCTTTTCGACAGTATAATGCTCGTCTATGGTCTGGTTTTATAAAGGCCAAAGGCCATCGTTCATTTCTCTTGTACTGAAGTTATTTTATACAGAATATAAACTTTAAAAAATTTCCGTTCTGTAATATATAAGCTGAAACTCTCTTATCTATTTGTTCCTTTTACAAAACTACGACGAATATGTTCTACGCTTGAACAGTTATATTATAAACGGGGAAACCTTTGTAGAACCGATTCTTCAAACACAATCACCTTATGGACAAAGCTCTTGCAAAACAAAAGGCTATGAGCACATGAAGCAGTTACATTGAAACGATAGCTAGCTCGAAACAATACTGTAGATTTTTTGTCCGATTCATAAGAGGTTTTTCTTCGATTCATTAAATGTTTTTTTTTCAGAAGAGTTTAAGTGCAAAACAAAAGATATCCAATATCCAATGTGAATAATTTTTGCCATTATTTTTTATTCACAGAACTTCAAATGCTTGTAACAAAAGCATAAGAGAAATATTCCCATAAATGTTTAAAAAAAGCCGTCAGTGGCATATTTTGCCCCAAAACCTTTCAAGAAATCTAGTCTTAACACTTTCTCTGGAAGATAAAACCGACAAGAGAAAACAAAAAAGTTCAAATGTCCTTTTAAATTCGACTAATTAGTAACTTTGAAGCTTTGTAATCATATTATATTCACTTAGTTCTTTTTTTTGTTATTTTTTATCAGAAGTTAATTTTGTTTGTACGGGTAAACAAAAGAAAAAACATGAAAAAGAAGGTTACAAATAAATATCCAGTATTTCTACTTGTTGACTTGCTAAGAAGGGACGCTACTCTAATTTCATTCCCTATTCGTACAATTTATAATATTAATAATAATAATAATAATAATAATAATAATAATAATAATAACGATTAATAACACTTATAATAATATATAGCGCCTTACAATAAAATTCAGTCTCAAAGCGCTTCATAAAAAAACTACACAATTTCTTTCATAGACGTTTACAAAATATGGATAATGTAAACAGTTGAAAACTGAAAAATCAATTGAAAAATAAAACAAAGAATAAATCAACTAAATTTGATAAAAAAAATATGTACCAATCCAAACTCTATATTTCAGTGACTATAAAAAATAATGTAGTAACTCTTCAAATTAAACAGGGGAAAGAATAGAGAACTTTTTTTCCGCCATAGGTTAGAAACAAGAAAGATTAAACGGACCTTTATAAATATTTAAGTTCGTACATTAATTTTTGTTCTCATCGTAATATGTTGTAATATTTTCCGCATGATATTTAATTATTGTTTACTTTTAAGTCGTATAAAGATATTATTATGTGCCCAGTTGCACTTTTTAGTCGACTTTTTTTTTCAGAAGGCTCGGTAGGTAGAAAGCTCATCAAGATGTGACGCTTTTTATATACACAAAAGGAGAAGATTTCCTTACGGTTGTTGAGAGTAGGTCGTTCATTTAAAATTTCAATACCTTTTCTAGAGGAATAGTTTGCAAAGTTGGTTGGCCGGAATGTAGGGATTCAGCTTGTTCATTGTTTGCCATTCTATTTCGGGGTTCGTGTTGGTACTTTTAAGTTTCCATTATGAGTTCGCTGAACTTGGTTGAACTTGGGGATTGTTTATGTTGCAATTTATGTAGGTTGCACCTTGTTTTAAAGCTGTTATCGGTGAGTCCTATGTAGGTGTGTTTTTGTGTACTATTGGCTAGGTCAGTGTTATCTTGTAAGCAATGCATTTTGTGAGGCATTTGCGAACGTTTGGCAATTTCTTTTTTTGTTCCTGCAGTTACATAGTCTGGTGGGTTTTTTTGCTTGATGGTTTTGTAGCAGGCATTTTTATGGTTCGATCATCGATATGGCTTGTTTGAAGTTAGATATGCAGATGTATCTTATTTTGATGGTATTTTTATTTATGATTCTATGCAGCTTTTTTGGCCTGGGAAATGTTTGGTGATTAGCTGGAGGAAGATTTTTTCTATGTTAGTGGCCACATTTCTCCAATGTGGTGAATTGTGCCATATGATTTTCCGCTCCCTTTTTGTGTCTTCTAAATGAAGGTTTTTGTTAGCGTTTATTTTTTTCGTTAATTTTTGTTTGAGATTGGAGGGTGACATTTTTAACGGATTCTTTCTAGAGTTTCATTATAAGTAGGAAAAGCCTGCTTGAATATGTCTTCATTCTTTAACTTGGTATTTGGTTGTGTTGTTTATATGCTTTTGACTGGTTTTTTATTTCTTATCGAAAAAACTAGATGCCCAGAATTTTTTTTCTAGCATGAATTTGATCAGATGCCTGGAGTTCAAATTTCTAGCGAGAACAAAATCAGATGCCCGGAGTACTGATTTCTAGCGAGAACAAGATCAGATGCACGGAGTTCTAATTTCTAGCGAGAACAAGATCAGATGCCTGGATTCCTAATTTCTGGCGAGAAAAAGGTCAGATGCCCGGAGTTCTAATTTCTAGCGAGTATTAGATCACAGGCACGGATTTCTTTTTTCTAAGACATTTAGAGCGATTGATTGTCTTTTGACTTTTAGCCAGTCGAAAGGGATATCTCACGTAACAGAAGTTGAATGCTTTTTTGAACAATGAGTTTTTTAAAGTTAACAAATACTTTTTAAAAAAGTGCTTAAAACCAAAACAATTTTGTGAGAAAATGGTACAACTTTTGGTTTTACAAATAATAGAGAATGAAATAAAAAATCCACATTTGAAAGACTTTTTTCTCACACTTAATTTGTTAGAAAAATCGACATTTTCGCACTGGTCACGAGAAAATAATGACCCACTGCAAGTACAATAGGTTAATGGAGGATGCATAATTATTGGAAATTCTGTTTCTAATGACACGAACAGGCCCAATAGTAATAACGCGAAGTAATCTTAATCTTCCTCGGGGAGCATTTTCTATTCTTCGGTTTTGTCCCTTTGACTTCCTGGCTCATCTGCTCGTCTCGCTGGAGCGAATTTTTTATTTGGGGAGGAAGTTTCAATGAAAAAAAAAATCCATAATAAAATGACTAGAACATAAGTTCTTGTTGGATATTTTTTAAAAAATAAGACAGCTTTTAAATGTCACAACCCAACAAAAATATATTTGCATCAATCAAAAACAATTGTAGCGAAATAAGTTAAAATTACATAACATAAACGAATCCAGCATTTAAACCTAAGTTCTGCCATTTTTAAAAAAGATTCTTTAAGAATATTTTAAATATCCCGATTTATTTCGAATTACAGATTTTATGTAATTTTTTTTACAAAAACCCCAAGGTTATAGATATCTGATATTACAAGAGCAATGTACTTAAACGGTTTCAATACAGTATGTGCGATAATACCTTGAATAGCCCGATTATGCTGAAACAATAGTAAGCAACGTTTTCTAAGCCAACCTTGATCGCAAATCAGTTCATTTTGAGGGATTGCTACATAATGGCCATCTACTACTGTTTTCTAAAGCTTAAAAAAACCTGCTCGTGAAGCAAAACAAGAATTATCTCACGAAAAAAATTGTCCGCCTTTCTTTATAGATTCGCCATGTTTCTGTTTAGATGTGTATCATTTTTCACAGAGAACGGACCGAATAGGATTGAATCCTAAGAGAGAAATGGAAATAGTTGACAATGGCCTACATAAAGATTTAAAAAGGCATGTGTCTGGCCTAGTCAATAAAATGAAAAAGCAATACCTTAGGCCTATTATTTGTTTTTATATGCTTCATGAAAAACATACCAAATGCATCATTATTACAATGTTTTTAGCTTGAACCTTGCTCAGATTACCCCGAAACAGATTGATAACGCGATAGATTTTCTTTTTGGAGCATGCAATTAACAAATGAGATTTCCCTTAAACTTAAGCCTTATGTCTAGGTCTCGCGTTTTTTTTTTAACTGGTATTGAATGCCGCATTTTAACAGACTTCGTTTGAATTTAAGACAGTCGGTATTCTTTATTGTAGAAACATGCAAATCGAGATATTTGATTAAAAACGTAAGTTTTTTATGACCTATAAATGTCTCATTTTGAGGACACACTCCAAACACACTAAAACTCAAATTAAGAACTAGATTTACAGCGTAGCTCTAGAGACGCTACACACTGCTGTATCTCACACACAGTCATATATACGAAAAAAAAATGATTCACAGAAACGTCCCATGATATTATCGTATTAGCCTTAATGCCCAGCGTTTCATAAAGTTGTATAAATGATACAAACTCCATAAAAATTTACTTGTTATCTTAATATTTTTTTCTTTAATTATTGCAATCCATTGCATAAATGCAATTAACTCTTGTATGAATATAATTTTGATTTAATAAAATTATGCTTGGACAGCACATGTTTAAAACCATTTCTCAACATCTTTCAAACCTGAATCATGTTGAAATTTCATGTTTTATTAGTTTCATTTTTTTTTATACATAATTTATAAGGCCTTTACATCTTTATAGTTGTTTGACCTTGTTCTCCTATTTCTGATAATCCACCAGTCCTAACCCTGCCAACTTCAAAGGAATATAACTTCACACAGAAACACGGTAGAGCTTTGGCTGTTCGTTAGTTTTAATTAATTTAAAAAAGAAAACAAGCGTTTCTGCGATGCCAATATTTTACTATTTTCCAATTTCGACCTTAACTTATTTTCACTGGTTGCAAGGCAAATTCATACTGGTTCATTGCCCAACAATCGTTAAGTTAATGTGTACACTTGCTTCATTTCCTTATTTACATAAACAAAATGACAGTTTTAGCCATGTATGTTACCAAAAAGGTAAATTTATTCCCATTTTTAGGTGATCATAGGTGAAAATATTACGATCTCCAAGTGTTAACTATTTTGCTGCCTCGGTCCTTGCCTGTGGTCTGCCCACAGGATATCCCACAAATATGCACGAGTTTAAAGGAAGGAAATTTGATAGATCCTTGTGTAAATCATTGCGAAACACTACGTAAATGGGGGATGAGTATTATACATAAAATGACAATGTAACTTTGGTACCATTACTAAGTAACGGGAGAGGACCCTGCAGTTCACAAAAGAGACATTATTAATTTTCTTATTATTTCCCTTACATTGTCCGCCACGATCTTGTAGAAGTTAAGCTGAAAATGTCTCTTGGCCACGACGAATCAGTCAGATGTAGAAAACTTGAATTTGAAGAAATAACTTTCCAAAAGTAGATTTTTTCCTCTTTGTCTCCACATTTTAAATCCAAAGAAGTTCTTATATGTCTCGTATTCTGTCCTAATGAGTCGTCAGTCGAAAGGCTTAGTTTGGGGATATAGGCTTTTGAAGTTTAGTGGGTGTTGTAAAGTCACTATTTTTTAATATTGACGCTAAAACAACCTGTAAGCAATTTTCACACTTAATGATGTTCAAATTTCGTTTCTAGGTGGTTTTTAATTGGTTTGGTTGCTAAGGCCTCAATACCTTTAAAGTCGTCTCAATTTTAAATGCTGTTGTCTCCCCTTTCTGAAATTTCACAAGTCCTTACCCTGTCGACTTCAAAAGGCTATAACTTCATACAGAAGCATACAGAAGCATGATAGAGCTATTCTGTTTGTTGTACTTAAAAAAAAAAATAAACCTTTCTCTAATACCAATATCTGACTACCAGCCAATATCGACTTAAGACTCATTTGTACTGTTTGTAAGACATATCGTCTCACAAAATGCTTATAATTCAGTGTACTTTCCAATGTTCGGAAGCACATAAAAGGCATTAGGAATATAATGTTGAGGCGACGAGTATCACCTAGAAAATTGCAACATTTGACATATTTACACTGGTTTCCAGACAATATACACCGGCTATGTGGCCTAGCGGTAAGACACTTGCTCAGAGATTGTGAGGAGCGTGGTTCGATCCCCGACCGAGTCAAAACAAGGACTATAAAATTGGTATTATCAGCTGATCCGCCTAGTATCTGGCATAATGCTTTGTTAAATTACATTTAGTTATGGTTAGATTTTTATAAGAGTTCAATTTTTTTATATCAGCGCGTGGAAATAGCATTGTTTCAAACCTTCTTTTGAAATCAGTGTCTATACAGTTAAATCAAAATACAAGTTGAGAGCAGTCTAATACAAGAAAGCTTACACACACAATAATAAGATTAAAAAGGCTAATGAAAATGTTCAACGTTTCGTTTAGTCTGCTCGTATTCCCTTTTTAATCGCTTCAGGCTAAGCGTTTGCTCACCTTGGAGTCCTTTTTATTTTCCGCTTACTTGGGAACATGGTTA
The DNA here is from genome assembly GCA_019649035.1 of Elysia marginata. Lineage (NCBI taxonomy): Eukaryota > Metazoa > Mollusca > Gastropoda > Plakobranchidae > Elysia > Elysia marginata. Next base: position 107,599 of record BMAT01013759.1, on the reverse strand, counting down.
TATTAAAGATTACTGCATATCGTTTGAAGTGCTTTTATATTCAAAGCCTTTTTTCATATTGCTGCAACAAAAAAAAACGGAAGTTAAGTTTACTGCTGGGGTAACTTAACTTTTCATCGTTATAACTGGGGGTGTTGTCCTTAAAAAAATGGAAAAGGCATGCCAAACTTCTCTCTCCGTCCGTTTTAATGTTTTCTAACCATTTCTTGAAAAAAGGGGGCGGGGAGCGGTGCTCGACCTGACATACCTTCCATCCTGCCATTCAAATTTGACAGAAAATTGGTGTTCAAGTGTTTCTAACAGTTCCCGTTGTATCTAAAACTTAATATTTATCTAGAAACATCAAAAAAGAATTACATTTAAAAAAAAATTATGTAGCCTATTATGTATGACAAAACGGATGACTCAGTTACAAGTCGCTAAATTTTACGTAGAGTTCTTAAAATAATGTAAGTTACTATATAGGCCTACAGAGTAACTAAACCATTAAATTTGAGTGGTCTTCCAAACGAAAAAAACCCAGGATATCCATAAGCTTAAGTTATAAATTAATTGTTTCATATTCTTCAAGGGCATTAAATACAGTTCTAGAACATGTTGATACATAAAGCTCAATATGCGAGGTCTGGGGCAGCCTTTTTTATGATGCATTAAGAAACACTGAACCTATGAAAAAGCCGATGTCAAAGCCGTGATTCCAGGATGTGAGAGGTCGATGGTCTAGACTAAGTATTTTTCGACTAAACATCTTCAATGTTCATTATGATATTTTTAACATTGTAATTGTGGTTATGTTCGAATTTATTGCTGTTATCATTGTTAGCATTATGATTACTATCACTGCTACTATTTTTTTAATAATTGTAATTGATACCTCGGGTTCAGTAAGTATGCTTTTGTTCTTGAAAGTTGTCATCATATTCAATTTATCCTCCTCGTCGTCATTTCATATTTTCATGTTTATCATCATCATCATTATCATCATCATCATCATCATCATTATCACCATCATCATCCTCATGATAGTCATTATCATCATCATCATCATCATCATCATCATCCTCACCATAGTCATCAACATCATCATGATCATCATCATCACTATCATCACCATATGATCATCAAGACCGCCTCCGTCGCCGTCGTCATCATCAGAAACATCCACTTATCACCTACATCGTCACCGTCATCATCCTTTTCACATTTATCATGTTCATAACGATTTCACTGATTACTGAAAAAAAATCATAATGCTCTCAAATCGCTACTAGAACTAAGTGTGCTTAGCCTACGTCATGTTTTCATGGTATATAATTCCTTGATTTGTTTGCAGATGTTTAAGTGTTATAAAAAAAAATTAAAAAGACCTCTTTGTACTTAGATTAACAGCCAAATGAAAAGAGGAAATGTGCCTAATTTGCTACCATTGTAAAAGAATAGTTAATTCAATTTAATTGTCTAAACAAAGAGGCTTTGTAGGTGAAAACTGGGTGAATTTTTTTTTAAATCTTTGGTTAAAAAATCTAGGACACACTTCTTTTTTTCAATGTACCGCAGTGTGAGTTTTTCATGAGATCACGCAATACCAAACTAAAAATGCCATGCTAGGACAGTCCACATGCATGTTGCAAATCGGTGGCTGTACTGTCCTTACACACCGAAACCAGGGACTGCGATTGTGTAAATATAATACATTCATTTACCAATGTGAACGTGCCCTTTTACTGTAGACCTCTGATTCAATGGAACTCTCGCTAAAGATTTAGAAAATTCAATACTGCCAAGGCCTCTTTTGAGTAGCGCGACCGAATAAAACGAGAAGAAATTGTTATAAACTTTTTATCAACCCTGTGCTTGTCTCGTGATCTGTATTAAATATTCTAAGACCAGAAGAAACTCGCACGTTTTTTGTGAAACTATCCAGCTTTTCTCTGATGTATTGTATGTAATCCCAGTCACATTGATATCTCAATCACTGATGAACGGATTGACGTAATAATAGTTAAGCTAAGTACAGACCAAAAGGTCTCTATTATATGAGGTTTTTGGAAATTAAAAAAAAAGGTTGTATATTAAGTTCCTTTTGTAATCAATCGTTTAAAAACAAAAACAAAAAACAAAAACTTCATGTTAATTTGTTTCATGCATATTCTCATCGACTCTGTAAATGTTAAACACAAGATACACCACACCACACTGATTAAAATAAACACGACAATACAAGCGTGTTGATTCTTCATAGTCGTTTATTATAATTACATGTAGTTCTATCAATCTTTGGTTTGCGTCAATGGGTAACAGTAAAATAGTTCTCGATATCGTTATCTGGAAAGCCAAACGAGGATTTCGGCTTATATGTAGTTCTTAGAAAAGTACAATCCAGTGCTGCTCCTTTTTACATGATTCACAAGAATATATTCACAAAACAATGTCAAAATATAAAGTCAAATTAAAACACGTCTACGAAATAAACAAGAACGAATGTGTATTTTACATCAGGACCAAAATTAACATATATAAACATGTATTTTTTTAATTCACTGTACATGCCCAAAAAAGTTGAAAAATTTATTTCAAAAATTGTACAAAATATTAGCTGCGCTAAACTAAAACGCTGCCTTTTTAACATAAGGTTCAGTAATAATTTATTATTAAGTCCCAAAACTTGTGTCACTGAGTTGGGTGTCGGTAATATTTTTTGATACGAAATGCCTTTTAAAATTCTAGTTTTTCTCTTTCACCATAAATTTCAAATCCTCAGAAGTTTCAATACGTTCATCTTCAATATTGGTAATTTAAATCATGACGTAACACTTAAAACACCAGTAAAACTCATAGTTTTAAATATATCGTCTATTTTCTGTAATTTGAACATTGCAACACCCAACTCTTTTGCCACCTCTGCCTTCATTCGATATCGCATTAAAAAAAAACTGATTAAATAATTATAGCATTTTTCAAGAAAGTTCTCCAAACTTTTCAACGACGAAATCACGACGGTCTCCCCTCACATGTTTCGTCAAACATTGTATACACGTTTATAAACTACGCGTAGTTAACACGTAGGTTAAGTTGAAACAAATCAGCTTCTAAAAAATTATGATGCCTAATTTTCTCTTTCTAGTATTAAAGCGAAAAGTGTTAATATACAACACGAAGTAAAAATGCAGTGCTACTGCCTAAGCCTTAACTGAAATCAACATTTTACATTACCTAGGTTAAAGCAGTCCTATTAATCTCTCTATCTCCATGGCTTCAGTTAATGAGTTTCATGTGTCACCTATATTGTAATGCAAGACAGCGAAAAAAAGTTACCTGCCTTCACGCAGTTATACAAAATCAATTCAGACTGAATACTTGACATAGTATAATTATAACGCACCGTCAAACCAAACTGAAGGAGTCAGAATAGCCTGAATAAAACATTAACAAGGCTATCCCTGATTTTCACACATTCTCCAATTCGTTAGAAAACTTACAATAGATCTAGAGTGCAGTTAAAAATGTTTGGTCCAAGTTTTATTTCCGAATAAATAATCTCAAATATATTTCAAAATATATTTGTAAGTGGCCTGGTTCAAAGAAATGATTTGCCTCAACATTGGCACACTTTTGGTTGACTCTGGTAAAAAAAAGAAGATTCTTTAACAAAGTAATCTTAACATAAAAGTATACCACATTTGTCATAGCAATGAACCGGGGCAGTGTTACTCTAATAAACTCAACAGCAGGAGAATGCTAAAATGTGTGCACTTAACGCACAAGTTGACTTGAACTATTACAAAAATACAAAGAAATTCAAAAGGAGGCTTCCAAAGAGATATGACAGGGGTTTCCCTTAAAAAATGTTTGCTTTTAATGGGTTCTACTGCAATCATGTGAACGTTGTCCACATAAATGCGGTTCATTTAAAACCTACCCCTGTAAACGACATTGTCCTAAGGCATTTTAATAACTTATTCGGAATAACGAGCAAAAAATAATATTGTAGTGTTATTGAACCATGTTATCTACATTTAGTCTGTTAGCCTGGAACACCAGCCCTACGTTCGGTATTCTAAGATTTTTATCAAGACGAATTAGCCTTGTTTGTCATTAATTTTACATTATGTAGACCTCTTACATAACTGATGAAAGTTTAAAAAAAAAAAGAAAAAAAGGCTTTTAGTTGATTAGAGCAAATGTCCTGAATTTTTATCTGAAACAAAATTGTTGTTTAGAAAAAAAAATCTGTTTTTTCTTTGGATTGTCATAATCGCCACCGTCTTTTTAACAATAGTCGATTAGATCATGCAGTCATTTCGTTAGAAATTATACTGTAAAGCATGAAAAAGATTAAGTTGTAAAAAGTATAAATATAATTCTACGAAACATAGAAAAAAAGAGGATTCCCCAAATACTTCATGGACATTTTTTTTTCTACATGCAACAGATCACACTATTATAGTTAAATACACTCAATCCATGCAGGATTAAACTTTCAAAAAAACTTGAAACAAAAAGTATAAAATCTTCATACCTGTAAGAAAGCATGTTAACACAATTTTTTTTCTAAGCAATGATTAGATACCCATCTTTGGAGTCACTAAATAGTCTATGATGAAACAAATTGATTTAAAGACATGAGTCAAAAATATAAACTAAACACAAACCTGTTCGCAAAAAATATCCGCTGACCGTACATATAGAACGGCATTGTAAAAAAACACAGGCTTAAAAGATTTTGCAAAATAGTCTTGCGCTCTGCTATCAAATTCCTTTCAATGCAGTAATATTTGAAACAAAAGGTCGTGATTCTGTCGTTTTTATGGAGGACAAATTTTTTTTTGAAAATAACAGAAAAAAATGTTTCAAAAAGGATTTTAATTTTCATACTTTTCAAGCTACATCGTTTTTTCGTTGTTGAAAATTGAATCTGAAAAGACCTTGCGTCAAAAAACCTTACATCTATTGAAAATCTGTTGGTCGTAATGTAGGACAAAATGTGTGTCCTGCATTAGAACCGAGATCTTTTAGGTGTGGCTATTTCTTTATTTCTTGGTCAGTTCATTCCAGGTTTGTAGAAAAACCATTATAATATAGTATAGTTATAAAAAGGTATGACATTAAATCATTATAACTGCATATTTGTATACTGTTTTTTTTTTTTTCAAATACATGGTGCACAACCACAGACGACAGATTTACGACCTTTTGTCACAGCCTCATCTTTGTTACTTAAAAAAAAAACAAAGAAAGAAAAAAACGTGACTATACAGTGTACATAAAGTATCGAAAGTAACAACCTTTAAATCTCTTCCTTGCAACTTCAAAAGGGAATGTTTAGTTTTACAAAAAGATAAATGACAAAAGCGTTTGGATTATCATTTTTAAAACGATCTAAATCTGTTTTTTTTTCTTTCAGGTTTCTTCATAAAAAAATTCTTTGAAAAAATATCATGGCTCCAAAATACACAACTTTCGCTCTAATGCATGCGTAATTCAGACAATGCATTAGAATACTCCTCAAATTGTCACAATAATACATCAATATACACACAGTATCGAAAAAACCAAGGACATTTTCTCGCGATCAGGGCAAATGAATCGGAAGTCAAAGACTCTTTTTTATAGATAATCGCCATGTATTTGTGTCTATCTTTCTACTTTTCTTTGTATTTTAAACAAAAAAAAGTTTTTAATACCTTTTCTCAAATTATTGATAATTTTATGATATTTTTGACGTTTGCTAGCTTGAGAAAGTGTTTTGTTTCAAACAGCAACACCCGTGAAGGTGAAAATTACGACATACGACTCACTCACGTCACCCATACCGAAAGACATTTTCATTACGAGCTTGCACGTGCGTTTCTCAAATCTCCATGAACGCTCCTTTATTTTCATGAAAAATTTAAAATCTCTCGATATTATCAGCCAAATTGATTAGCTCTTGTGTTATTTTATATGTTATATTATGATGTAAACATTCAATAAAAGATTGCTTTTATTTTCTAAAACACATTATGGAATTTACTTTCAAATCTAAAAAACTAGATAACAAATCTATAGATCGTCGCATTTCATCGGAACAAATCTAAAATGAGACACATTTAAATTGTCTATTGTGAAAAGAACCAGTAAATTATATTACAGCAGAGGCTCCAAAGATGGCAAAAATGTTTTTAAATTAGCCTTTTCTTAGTGTGGTGAGATTTTCGTATGCTTGACAAAAACAAAGCCTGTTGCTGCAGCTCCCAGCTAGCTACACATCACATTTCCAGTACTTAAAACGATTGAACTTAAATTTTTTAAAACTCTTTCTGATTCAGTAATTTGATAACTGAAAGCAAACAAATCTGTTCTTCGTAAAATAAAAAATTATCAGATAAATAGTTGTAAGACAAAATAAATGTAAAAATAACTTGATGAAAAACGATGCTGCTGCATTTGCTGCCGTGTTGAAAACAATTATTGAAAACTACTCACTACTTATACTTTATACAGAAGAAGGTCAGATTTAGGTATTTGCGACATTAAATAAAGTAAAACTTTAATCTTGACACAGATGGCACACTGTGACAAGTTTATTAGTTTAAGCGCAAGCGAAAAGCATGTAGCATAAAAAATGCAGTATGGGATTCCCATGTTGGGTTAACTTTAAATGTTTTTTCTAAATTAAATGTTTTGGTTATGGGTATAGGTTCTCTCTACAGGTGTGTAACTCAAGAGGATCTCCCTGCACACAGAGAACGTTGGAGTCTATACCAATGTCGACAGCCTGTCCCCTTGCTCGTCTGATATGATATTTGTAGCGAAGGGAATCTCCAGGACCTGAGCGATCTCGACAGGCGACATGGGTATCGAGTTGGAGCTCGTGCTGCTGGACCTGTGATCTGTACCTGGAGGAACAAGCGAATTCACTGAGGCTGGTTTTTCTAGCTTGAGAGAATTTGTGCGATTCATTGGTACCTCTAAACTTAAGTGAGAGCTAGTATCTGTTTGTTCGTCAAAATTCTGCTCAAACCCCTGGGCAATTCGGGATTTCAAAATCTGCGTGCTGGATTCATTGGGGCTTCTTGGTATGGAGTTGGAATCTGCATTGTGGTGTGGCATTAGATGAGTGTAAGCTCTGGTTGTTCCTTGCCAGTTATAGTCATTGCTATTGATGTGGTCTCTTTTGGTGTCATTGTTGACAAAGGTCGAGTTTTGAGCCTGAGTTTGTGCAGAATGCGCTGGAAAGACACTGTCAAAACTGTGGTTATCCTGAGTGAGAGAGGTCTGAGGAATGTGGCTAGTTATCGTCACTGGACGCTTCTGGAAGTTAATCACTTGGTGTTGCGTAAGGACAGGTGTGTCTGTACTACTGCTGTATCTACCACCGTGAAAAATGTCACTGTTTGTTGAGTGTTGCAACAGATGCTGATGGTATTCAAAGGGCGAGTGATTTCGTTGACTTAGAAACTCCTGTTGCAAACGCTCATTTGTCGAATTAGACAGAACCTGGCATGAGTTATTGTCGTCGTCGTCCTTATCTGATGAAGCCTCGAAAAAGAAAGGAGCATGATCACTATGGTTCGAGTCTTTTAGTGACGAATTGTTGTATCCTAGGCGTGAATGTTGCAAAGATGGAGCACTGACAACAACCGATGTCGGCCTTCTTGCCGGAAGTGGTGGGGGAACATCATCGTCTTTGTTGTGGCTGGGGTGACTAATCTCCGGTCCTAGCATTATTTGATTCATATAAACCGGTTCTGCGCTAAAACTTCTTCTATTTCCAACACCAGCTATTGGCACAAACTCTTCTGTTGTGCTGTCCTCAGTGCCAGCCGTTGTGGTCGAGTCGTGGTCAGCTGATGTGTTGAGTGCGATGAATTCCTGGGCAGGGTTCTTAGGCTGTTGCACAACTCTGTTCTCCCTGGCTTGCTTTCTCATGTGATGGAGCTGTCTTTTCACTGCCTTCGCGTTGTACTCGATCTGCTGAAGTTCAGTTTCCGAGGAGTAGCCGCTCGACTGTCGTTGCAGAGGTGGTGCTTGGAGTCCGAAATCCAAGTCTTTGGTTAGTTCGGAAAACATTTCTGCTGTTAATTTGTCTGTTAGAGGATCCTGAGCATTTTGTGTAGGTAAATCATACGAATCGTTCTGGGATACTCTAATGTGGGGCATAGAGGTCGTTTGGGCAGGCACAAAGTTGGTTTGGTTAATCTGGCAGGTTTCGGCTGTGTTTAGATGGGGGAGATTTTCAGCCGGAGGGTTGAGATTGTCATCACCGACATAACTGCAATGTACAAATCTTGCACTCGGTTGTTCTTTGTACGGATCAATATTTTCTGAATAGTCAGGAGAATAAAAGTGTTTGACAATCGGGCTGTTTTGATAAGTTTGGTTAATTTTAGGAAATGTTTCACCATTTACAGGAAAGTTTTTTTGTTGCTTCAAATGTGTGGTAGGCGAGCAAAAAGACTGGCGGTGTTTGCCTTCGATCGCTGTATACATTGAAGAGCTGTTTGTTGAGTGGAAGCTGTGGCGGTGATCGTTCCTCCCGCGGAGAAAGTTTGGGCCTCCAGTGATTGGTTGACCTACGGGTGATACTGTATTGAATGAGTCCTTTTGTGCAGAGGGAGAAGATGGTGAAGCCAAAGACGAACATGGCCTATGCCTATGATTCGAGAAAAGTTTATAGATGTCAGCAGAAGACGCAAACATGTGTCTACGAGAGGCTTGCAGGCAAAGCTCAGAAGATGCTCGGATTTGATTTTGGAGCTGGGGTAAATTGCCTAGGTCGACAGAGCTTCTCTGCAAAGCCGTAGGTGGTACGCCTAGCCCTTCTCTTTCAGAGGGCCCGTGTGGTTGCCAAGAATATCTATTCGTATGGTTAGGTTGTGTCCGATCTGATGCATTTACGAGTGGCCGTCTCATTGTAACGGACGCAGGGTTTGTTTGACGATGAAGGGGATCCATTGGAGGTTGGGAAGTAAATGGGGATACATGCTGCAGTTCGGATATCCCTTGTGGAGGGTGTACATAACCTCTCTGTTGCTGTGGCAGATATTCATGTTGAAACTGATGATGCTGTCGTGACTGGTGATGGTATCCTCCATTATAGTTTGAGTCATTTAGACAAAGAAAAGAAGACGACGGTTGCTGGTTAAATGAATAATCCAATGAAGGTTGTCTGTGCTGTTCTTGTATTTCAAGTTGACTATGGTGGCTGGTCGGGTACGTGTCAGAGCTGTTGCAATGATTTCCTTGTATATTGGATTGAGGTGCATGGTCATGTATTGGTTTATGTACTTGAAAACGATCGTGTGGAACAAAGGCAGTATTAAGTGGATGTTCCTGAGGCCGATAAAAAGAATTTGAGGAATTCTGTTGCGGCATAAGTAAATCTGGCATTGAACTGGCGACATTATAATACTCTGGACCCCCATTTAAAGACTGTTCGTGTTTAGCTAAATATGCAGAATCAGCTAAGGGAACATTAGCTTCATCAATGTGAGCATCAATAGGGCGCTGCAGGTATGGCTGATTTTGTGATGCGTTTTGGGTGTCACCAGTGTTGCCAATAAGCGGACTCTCTTGACTTGATGCACAAGCGGCTGAACTAAACGGTAGTAGTGAGGATGCCTCTTCGTAAGTGGTCATCGATTTCGTTTGTAAAGGTCGCACCATGGCAAGGCGGTCGCTTTGGCGACTGGAACTGTCTGTTATTCTGTTATTACTGTCATATAAAGAGGACGCGTGTTGAAGCGAGGTATTAATACGACAAAAGTTTGTTTCTCCATGGTTTTGTGAACTTGCTAAGTTTCCTTCTTCTAAACCATTGTCTCTTTTAGTCTGCTTTAATTTAGTGTTAGTATCCATGTCTTGAAAAGCATTTCTTTCGGCAGTAGAAAACTTCTTATAAACAGCAGGGTCGATATTATGGGCTGGAATGTTTACGTCTTTTTGAAAATACTGCTGATAGTCTTTCCACCCAGGACTATTGGTAGAAAAAGCCCCAGAGTCAACAAAACTTGAGGTTGGTATTTCCTCATTAGCAATTGTATGGGTGGGACACTGGGAATGACTATGGTCTGGTGGGTTTTGCCTAAACTCAGATGCATCATATCTAGAACCTTCCAAACTAAAATTAGCAACTCTTTGCTGATGTTCTTGAACATGTTGTAGGTCAGTCCCAGGATCACGGTTCGATACTCTATATTCGGAGTAATGGTCCTCACCTACTCTTGTAGCGTTGTGACCACTGTATGGGTAACTTTTTGGCTGACCAATATGAACCGGTTCAGCTCTGAAAAAACCGGTTGCTTCAACAGCCTGCGTGTTTTGTGCAAACTCATCTGTTTGGTCTTCACGTGGTCGTGATGATAATAAACCAGAGATAGGCTTACTGTTTTCTTTATGAACGACATGTATATTTTCTCTTGTTCCCGTTTTGTATTCCGAACGTTTTTGCTCGGGTAAACTAATATGAGAGTTTCTTTCCATAATGTTGATCTGACCTTGTCGATCTACATTACCAACATCCTCTTCCTCTATCGTAGTCAATGCTCTAAGTCGATCCTCAAGACTGGACATTGAATGAGCAGGACAGTTTGCATTTCCCTCATACGCAGCGTTATGATTGTTTTCAAGTGTGGATCCATATAAAAGGTCGCTCTGTACAGGATTGGGTACATCTCGTCTTTTGATTGCTGGCATAGACGAGGTATTGAAACTCTTGCGACCAAAATGATTGAGACTTGGCCCCTTCTGGATGGGCCCCCGCTGTGTCATGGCTATAGGTTGAGGAGAATGATAATCCATACACTGTTCACTGTTGGGGTTGTTTACATTGGCATTAAACCCCCTGGACAAAGTGTTCTCACGAGAATAACTAAGAGGTTCTAAACTGGTGTTAGTTTCATTTGGAAAAGATCCTAAATTTTCAGAGTTCTGAGTATTAATCGAGTTATGACCCCAACTACCTGGGCTGACAGCCACCGCTCTCTGGGCTCCCTGGCCCACCGATGTGTTTGACGACCCTTTCGGGTAACCTGCGTCAAAGAAGGCTACAGATGCTAGACTTGCCGACAGCGGAGACGAGATGGACGTTGTTGAATTCGTGCCGGTACTGTAACCCTCGTCTGGCGTTGTTGGAGACGGGTGGTAGTCAGCTCGCGGAGACGCTTGATATTGCCGAGTTCCAGAACCCACTTCTTGCCGTGGACTGCCGGATATGAAATGACTTTGAGCAGTTTTGCTGAGCGGCTCTAGACTTTCAGGGCTACTGTAGTAGCTTTTAGCACGCCGCGAGTAGGTGTTTGGCGATGTAGTTGAGTTATCCACCTCACAGTAAGTTTGGATAGCTTCCCTCCTGTGTGTAATTGGTTGCCTTGAAAGTGAAGATGTCCGAACAGGCGTAGAACGATTTGTCAGAAAAGTAGCACCTTCGTGTTGTTGGGAAGTACTCGAGGCGGGATTTTTCCTTACCTGTGTATGTTGATATGCCTCTCTTTCACTTCGAGGTCGATCTAGACAAGCTTGTTCATCACATTCGAGAGCGTTTACATTGCAAAATACTTCATCGTCTCCGGTTGCCCATTCTGTATGTTTCCTTTGTTTTTGTTTGAGGTGTAAATCATCCCCAAGGACCAACGCTTTATGGCGCTCAAAGTAATCATAGCTTTGGCCGAGGTGGGTTGGTTTCTTCTCACTCGGAGTTGAACTTGGCTGACAATGTAGCCTGTTGGTCATCCCAAACATAGTAGCAAATGCTGGGCAAAACACAACCAAGTGATCGGTAGAGCGATGTCAATCATTGATATTTTTATTTTCACATTTCAAATTAAGTGCCACATTCTCTACATGTTGTTGATTAGTTGAAGCCTTTGACGTTTCTGGCAACACAAAGGATAGGGGCTGAATCTCCACGGGTATCAGTCATTCTGTTTACTCTGGGATGGGAGAAAATAACAAAGAACGATTAGTTTAGAGCATTGCTTAACCTGGATTTTTCTACGGCAACAAAAATGTGTGGCATACAATATGTTCATTTTATGACTAAAGCATAATTATATACCACATATGTATGCATTCAGCATTGTTACCTAGTTTTCTAGTAGCCGATGTGTATTCTCTATGGCGTATTGAATGCTCAGAAGAAACAGCCAGGTTAAAAAAGAGACAAATAGTTTTACAGACCGATAGAGTAAATACAACTTGAGGTCCTGGTAAAAAACCCATTGAATGCAATGATTTAACCGACAAAAATGGAAAATCTCTAAACTCAAATGAATTGCAGTAAAAAAATGTGCTTTCCACATTTATATTTTCTATCAAAGCTAAACGTTAACAAGATGCCTTTAAACTTGACGACAAAAGAAACACATGGTTTTCACATAAAAAATACGACAGGAGTGATTTTGATGCGCAAAAAATTAAACTAAGATGCGAGCAATAATAGTTTTGAAATATAAGGAAAGAGTAAAGAGCGTTTTTATATAGCGTCTAGTCAATTATATTCTTAGCTCTGTAGATGGGTTCTGATCACACATTTGCAGCAGTAATTACTGCGCTATACTTTATTATACTGACACTATCTTTCGCTGCCCATAGTCAGGTATTTAAACAACGCCTAAATTGGACGGTGAAATGTGTGTAAACAGTATTTCTCAAGAATTAAACTTCGACCTCGCGAACACAGGGCTCGACCACAGGACCTCGCAGTCCGAAAGCCCAGCTTCTAACACTAGACCACAACGCTACAAATATGACTTTTGGATAATAATATTAAAACGCGCAGGCTTTTTTTGCCTGCGAGTAATTTTATGCGATCAAAACTAAAAGTTCATAGTCAAGTATTTACTAAAGCTACTACTACTACTGCCACTACTAAGCCTACTTCTACTGCTACTACTTTTATGCTGCTGTTACTACTACTACTACTACTACTACTACTACTACTACTACTACTACTACTACTACTACTACTACTACTACTACTACTGCTACTACTGCTACTACTATTATGCTACTTTACTACTACTACTACTACTACTACTACTACTACTACTACTACTGCTACTACTGCTACTACTACTACTACTACTACTACTACTACTACTACTACTACTAATATTACTCTTGCTGCTGCTGCTGCTACTGCTGCTGCTGCTGTTGCTAATACTATTATTGCTACTTCTGCTACATCCACAACTACTACTATGAGTATTACTACTACTAGCACTTCTACAATTACGTGTACTATGTCTACTAACACAGTAATAACGGTTACTGTGTGAACGACTATTTTTGCAGGTTCTATTTTTATTTTAGCACTAAAAGTTACTCTTAGTGTGACAACATCTAAAAAAGAATAAAACTAAACTACCGTGGGAACAGAGTTTTTGGGTCGCTGTCTTTAGATAGAGCTGACCACCCGCAATATTGTCTACTAGTGTAGAACAACGAAGAAATTTTTTTTTCCTGGCGGGTCCAGTGGAACAGAGAACGACATTACTTTCTTCGAAGCGAAGTAATGTCTTACATAATGGGGAAGTACAACAGCTGTTCTCTGAGAAAGAAGTGAGGCGTTTTATGCTTTTATAAAGTAGATTTTACGCCTCTTAGGTTGAACTGTAGTTGCTGATGTTTAGCATACGTACTGAGCATGAGGACAGATGATTCGCGCAAAAAAAAAAACGTTCAAATCATTCCATTGTTCAATTGGGGGAGGCGGGAGTGAGGTGGGTGTGGGGAAGGGGTTATGTGGCACGGAGGAATGATAATCGTTTTCAAACATTGTGACCTGAATCGGTCGGATGTCACATGCTTATGGATAATACGAAATGAAATATTTGGCGGGGACTGGAGCTGCTAAAGAATAAACTCAGACCTTGGATTAAAACTAAAATAAAAATATATAAAGCAGTTTTAAAGAAAATTGTCCAAACGCCATGTTTAGTTAGATATTACTTAAAAATGAACGCAAGAGTCTTTATAAAGAATGCCGACACAATTTGAATTAGTAACGAGAGTTTAAACGTTTTCTCCCTTTAGTTTCCAAAAGAAACATTTTAGTTGGCTTATCGATAGTGAAATTAGTACACCTTTGTAAGAGAATTTGTTTTCTTTTTAATTAACAATGTCGGCATTCTTTATAAAGACTCTTGCGTTCATTTTTAAGTAATATCTAACTATACATGGCGTTTGGACAATTTTCTTTGATTATATTTTATTGAGATAGGGCCATAAAGATTCTTTATAAAAGAGCACACACAGCTATTAGATCTAACTTTGCTTCACATTTTTAAGTCTAAGATTGCCAGTGATTTATCTTCCACTGCTTGCATATTGACATTGAATACCAGCGCTCACACAAAAATGTGCTCTTAAGCGCTTATTATGTTCTAATGAAGAGTTCGTAATCTTTCCTAAAAAAAAGAGTGAAAGAAACATTTTTATTTAATTTTAACGTTATATTTCTGACAAGCGCCACACATTCGAAAAACGGCCAATTATATGCATTTTAGCCATATTTCCAAAGTTTTATTGTGTTTCTCGATTGGCCCGTATCTTTTTCGCAAGTTTAATTCCTCTCTGTCTTCCTTGCACATACTATCCATGCCTCTCTCTCTCTCTCTCTCTCTCTCTCTCTTTCTTTCTCTTTGATTCCCTTTCTCTTCTTTCGCCACTCTTGCGTTAAACGAATAACCACACTCTTTTTTGCCTTTACCTTGCGTGATGTCCAGTTTGTTTGTATTTACGCTTACACCTGCCTGTTTCCTTTCTAAATTTCACTCCCTTTTTAAACTTACTTTCAATTTGATCAGGCTGCGGTACTTGTTTTATTTTGTTGGTAAAAACAATAATGGCCAATTCCTACACAGCGGTAAGCTTTCTATGCTCAACCCTTTTCATATTTTTTTTAACAATTGTACCGCTGTTGTTACTATATTTATTATATTTTTTGGACTTTTTATTATTTTTACGTTTATCCTTTTTTTACTGCTGCACTTTTTACTATGTTTATCATTATTATTATTATTACTATTATTATTATTATTATTATTATTATTATTATTATTATTATTATGATTGTTAATATTTTTATTATTATTATTATTATTATTATCATTATTATTGCTATTTTTTAAAAATTTCATTAGTGTTATGATTTTTATTGTTATTATTATTGCATGTTCACTATGGTCAATTAAGTTTACAAATAAAAAGCATTGTAACGTTGAGTCGAGATTAGCATCTGGCAGATTCTTCATAAAAAATCTAAAAATTCATTAGGAGGTAGAGAAGGAGAGAGAGAGAGAGAGTGAGAGACAGGAAGGGAGAGAGAAAAGCAACGTAAAAAGAAGACAGAAATAATCACTTTTAAATAGAAATGGACCTACTTTGGAAATTGCGGGAAAATAGATGGACCGAAAGGGATGAGAACAGTACTGCAAAAATAACATGTGAAAAAGCAGAGGCAGGAAGTAAAATTTGGAGAGAAAGAGAGAGAGAGAGAGAGAGAGAGAGAGAGAGAGAGAGAGTGAGAAAGCGAACGTGAGAGAGATAGGGAAGATGACAAAGACAGGAAACTATATTTTCTGAAAGCAACAACATTAAAAAAAGTGAAAATAAACAGCAACTACTCATGCTCTCTTCACCGGCGATCACCAGGTAAGAGACTGGGACTGGAGACTGGAGAGCACAAACTGTTTATTCCACTCTTATCACCGGAAACTGGTGTTTCCCTTCCACACCAGACAGAGCTACCACTCAGCTGTAAGTTAAAATATATATTGTATGAGGGAGATAAAGAGAAAAAATAAACACACGGCAAAGTGAAAATTTATTTCAAGGTTAAAAAACCATAAGCGTGCGGAGCATAGAGAGAACGTTATTTATAAATCTACATCCAGATGTGCCGAATACTTCTGGATTCTTTTTCTTTTTGGTTTTATACTTTTGTTGCTTTGCGTCTTGTTTCCATCTTTATCTCTAATTATGCTTTCAGTTCTAAAAGCACACGGTGCTTTAGATGAGTGACTCAGTTAAGATGAACGCTAGGTCAGGTGGACCGGGTTCCTTCTTTTCCTTCTCTCTCTCTCTCTCTCTCTCTCTCTCTCTCTCTCTCTCTCTCCCTCTCTCTCTCACTCCCCTCCCTGAGTGTGTGTCTCTCTCTTTCCTACCCTCCTTGCTTAGGGTATCAGATTTTTTACTTTCCCGTTATGGACAAATTAAAGCATAGAAACTTTATGGACTGAATTATATAGATGGCCTTGCGTGAGTTTGCTTTTCACAAAGCGATGACCAGTGCCAAGGCTCCATTAAAGTGATTAATTTTCACTTGGCCCTTTAGCATCATTGTTTGCTGTAATTTAAGGTAAACACAATTTTACAAGCATCTATAAACGTAAATGATCGAGATTATCTTCTTTTTCATTACAAATAATAATCATACGTACCATTTCCTTCATAAAAATGTTTTCATGAAAGATGGTACATATCTACACCACATATATGGTGTTTATATAGTTATAATATAAGCAACCAGATGTAAAAAAAAACCGGTTAAAGACTACTAACCATGCAGAAATCAATTATTATCTGTCTTCTTCATGAAAGAAAGCAAAATGTCCTATCGCAATCAGCGAGGTAGAAACGAAAAAATACACATTAAAAAACAACGGTTTTCTCATAACAATAAGTAAACGGGCAAACTATATCAAATTAGCGATTCGTTACTAAATCTATCTTACACAAAAATCTACAGATTTCAAAGTGAAGTGTAAATAATGTTCTATTTCGTGCGATATCTTGGACTCAAAAGGAAGAGATTCTTAATGTAACTCCGTTCTGAAAAAAGACGCAATACATTAATGCAAATTCCGTAAGACTCAGAAAACAGACAATGGGGTTTTATGTAGTTTTCTTAGGTCTAGAAAATAGCAAACAAGAGATACCGAGCAGCCTTTTGTTCTTCCCGGAAGATACCAAGTTGGTCAAATACCATAAATGTCAGGTAAGCAGTAAAGACTCTCTCTCTCTCTCTCTCTC
>BMAT01013759.1:6879-27767 GCA_019649035.1 Elysia marginata | reverse complement strand
AGAGAAAGAAAGAGAGAGAGAGGGGGAGAGAGAGGGGGGGCTGTGTATTTGTGTGTACATTTTTTTATTATTATTCCTATGTTTTACTGTTTATTATGTGCAGATATGTGATGTGCAAATGCGAAAACAAGTTTTCTGCGGGATAAATGGAATCTATATTATCTCTCATCCGATCTTATCTTATCTGTAAGCTCTGTTATCAAATTTTTAGAATTAATAGTAGATGTTATAGAAGTATATTAGTTAGCAGCAGCAATAGGAAAAGAAAGAAGTTGATGTCTTAACATATTAACCCGTTGTAGTAGTAATAGTAGTAGTTGTAACGGTTGTTGTAATAGTAGTTGTAATTGTTGCAGTAATAGTAGTAGTAGTAGTAGTAGTAGTAGTAGTAGTAGCAGTAGTAGTAGTAGTAGTAGTAGTAGTAGTAGTAGTAGTAGTAGTAGTAGTAGTAGTAGCAGTAATAAAGTACAGCTGTGTACTAACTGCATCTGTACTTCTAGGACAAGAGACAGGCAAAAGTTGCATTTTATCATTTACCTTTTTAGCTGCGGCTGGACTATAAGCAGTAGAGTAGAGATAACGGCCGTCCCTGATGACAAAGTCAGTATTACTGTGGTGATAGGCTCACCACGTACTAGATGCTCCGATAGTTGACCTAGTATCAGACATATCACGAACAAGCTGGAATAGATGCACAGCATCAGCACGGTGATTTGTTTCCGTGAGGAAAACATCAGCAGCTTGAGAAAATCCGACATGTTGCGCCCGTCGCACACGTATCGAGCCGCAGTCGCTAAGCAAAAAGCTAAAGGTTTTAACAAAGGCGCGCAAGCCTTTTGATAGGTTTGCGAACAGCTGGCTTTGCTTCTCTCGACACTCGACGGGGCGATTTGGCGGTGAGAGTGAATGTCTTCTTCTGGGGGGTCCTCGTTAGCTGGAGGAGCATTGTCGGAGTGTCTTCTTATTTTCTTTGAATTTATAGGGACGCTGAGAGTCGAGGCGCTCTGAACTACGTCGTAGTTATCCGTGGCGGATCTGGATCTCGGCCTTGTCACTGAAGAGGTGATAAACAGAGACTTGTTGTGCGCGCTTATCACCCCGTCATCGCTCTCCTCAGAGTCACTGTGGCGAAGTTTCGACCAGTGCTTACCGAGGGCGTCTTTCGTCGCTCTATGCGAGCTGTCAAACTCACAATGCTCCGCCTCTCCGTCCATTTCAGAGTATTTGTGGTGGGCGGATGTAAGGGGCGTGTTCTCTTCGCCGGCCTTGTCGATCTCGACGTAGCGGATGAAGACGACCGCAAAGGTAACTATGACGTAGGCCAAGAGGGTGCCTATGAGGACCATCTCTATGAGGAATTTCAGATCTACCGTGGCCGCTATGACGGTAGAAACTGCTCCGAGAATAACAGTCGCTCGCATGGCTGTGTGACGTGTAGGATGGATGTGTGAGAAATACCTGGGATAGATAGAAAAAAAAAAAACCTTTGTGTAGCTTGACGCTGCTGATTTCCTTAAGGCCATTTATAAAGCCTCGTTTATATTGCTACCTAAACTCGAATGAGACATTTTATGTTGTTTTCTTATGTATAGAATATTTAAAAAATGATTTCGTACGCAAAAAAACAAACTTTCTTTAGTATCTAAACCTCCTAATATGTGCCCAGATTCCTACACAGTATACGTTTTTCTTACATCAACATCACAACACTTTACATGAAGATACATGGTTTAATGGTTAATGTATTTTAACAAACAATAAAGAAAAAGGGAGGACGCAAATGAAAGGGAGTATTATTCGCCAACTATAAAAAAAACTCCCAGTCTCGAACGAGCTGAACTAGTTGAAAGATATGTTTAACGTACCATTTGGTTTTACTGCTAAATGTTCTTTTGATAAATTAAACTCTGAAAATTAATGCAGTGCGCTTAAAACACGGAAATAAAAACCCAAACCGAGAGAATATTAAATTAACATCAGAAGCTATTTAGTGTTGACAGCAAGTGCAGTGTTTGTGAAAACAGTCAATATTGATGACTGTTCCGTTAGTGCAATTCACGTGAATACGAAATTCGCGTACATTGTTATCAATATTCATATATTTATATTATTACTATTATAAGTATTCTTATTAGTGGTAGTATTATTGACATGGTGCCAATATACAAAAAAGCTTTTAGTTTTTCTTCAATAATTATATTTAAAAACTTGTTGAATGTGCAATTAACGCTGGTTTTATAATATTTAGGTTAAAGTAGGTCATATGACATTAGGCATTCCATGAAGAACATGCAATTTGCATTTGTTTTCAGTGCATGGGACTGTTAATAAAACAATAGCTATTAACATGTAATAATTAGACGCAAAAATAATGCTACTGCCATCACACAGTTTATATTATAGCTTATCATTAATATGCTTCTAAAGCAAATACTTGGACATTGAGGAGCTGGTAGGCGTGTCTTTTAGAAAACTAACTTCCTTACAAACGATAAAACAACTGTTTTGTGAGGTATAAAAAATACGGGATAGAGAAAGAATCTACCTCTTTGACTTTTAAGAAATGCAAAACTTAAGTTTTAAAAAAATCAAGTGTCGCTGTAAAAAAAGTTATGTTTGTCTGATAAAGTCCTGCTTTAAAGTACTTCTAAAAACATTATCCCTTATGGATTTAAATTGGAAAAGAATTTGCTTGCCCTCAGAACATAATATTATTATAGTACTGTTCACATTCATTAATCAGTGAACTCACTGTTCTAAGGTATAGTAAAAAATGTAACCCCTCCTCCAAAATGCCGGATTTTTTTATCCCACTTTAAACTCTCTTCAAACTCTTTACTGTACACGCGGCTAAGCCAACTCCTTCTTTTGTGTGGCCCTTCTCTAGGAGAAAGGAAGAGCAACTTGCTAACCCGATACTGCATTAAATATTAGTTGTAACGTAACAGCTTACTCAGTGACCACTGGAACTCGCCTTCTCCAACTGCTCTTAATTGAGAAAATAGTTTTTCTTTTAATTTCTTTTTTAAACTCCTGACATTTTCCTTCTAGTAATGTACTCTTGTTTTTTCTTACTTAACAAACTAGGCATATGTATCAAGCCTTCCATACACTCGATCCATCCAAGATAAAAAAAAATGGCGCAATATGTTAAAACTAAAGTTGCATTTAAAAATCTTAATGTAGAAAAGTAACTTTAATACTTGAAATTCTTGTCGTCATTAGGCTTTCTTGGAGCCTAAAAAATTAATTGTATATTACACATTTTTTCCAATATTTTTGCAAAATTATCAAAGTAAAGAAAAATCAAATTGGCAAACTCACTTAAAGATGAGACCGTCTTGGGCCATGGCCTGTACTACCCTAGGCAAAGGAAAAAGAGAGCCAAACGTAGCAGCCAGAAGTCCAGACACTGCCCCGACTGCCAGGACATACTTCAGTGCGGGGTACCCCATGATAGGAAAAACATCCAACATGGCCGTGTTCTCTGGGATGATTCTGTAGAGACACACGGGTTAAAAAATTTATAGCTAGAATTATGAAAACAACATTTGGATAATGAGTATGAATTTGCGGTAGGTGTATCCATAATTAGGCTATCGATATTGAAACTTCCGTCCTCATACGGAGCGACGTCCTAAACGTACATCATATCATTGGCCCCATTCCCTCTTCTCTAGCCTCTCGAAAACTGTTCACATGATTATAAGTTTTGTTTATTTGGCAAAGTGCAAAGTTTATCTTAAAATAGATTCCCATTTAACTTTAACAAAATGTTAAGTTCCATCACGTTCTAGATAGGATAGATCATCACCAACCTGCCCTAAATCAGATCTTTTTCAAGCCAGTCTTTGTGTGTTTTCCATTGTCATATAAATTGCATTGGCCTGGGATCCATTAGAGGAAAAACGTTTTAATCTTTTCTTCTCCTTTTCAAAGAGCATCTCTGAGGTACTCCTCCTTGGCTGCCTTAAGGTTTTCCAATATTATATACGGCAGACTTTGAATCGCTGAGAATCATTACCTTGGTTGTTGGCAGCTAAAAATCTGTCTAACAACACCAATATGTATTTACTGTTCTTGTTTATTTATATGTGCGTTTATGCACCACATTTTCTCTCTCTCTCTCTCTCTCTCTAAAGATCTATCCTTCTCTATTATGAAATTATTTTCCTCGCTTACAGTTTTCTTCTCTTGTTTTAAAAATTCTTCTGCATTGCATACCTGATTGGACTAGGTGATTACAAAACTTAAAATTGCATGTTTTTTCCCTTCCTCTATTTATGTACATGAGTAAGTCGCGCATATCTTTTATTATACATTTCACAATTTGTGTTACCTATCCATGTATAACATTATGTTTTGCTATAAGTCGATCTTGTGTACTGGTCTTTGCAGTATAACTATTGCTTGATTACTAGCTGTGCCAAGGTGAAGCAGATAAAATTAACTGTGCTGACTGTTCGTATGCTCGAGATAGAGACAGAGAGAGTGAGAGAGAGAGAGAGAGAGAGAGAGAGAGAGAGAGAGAGAGATAGAGAGAAAAAATATCACACCAGGCAAATTTTCCCCTCCACTAAGCACCACCTGTCTTGTTTTCCATTTTTTTAAGCGATGTCCTTGATTAGTGGCTGTTTTACTATCCTACACATCATAACGACTGCAGGGACATCAAACAAAAAACTCTTTCTTAATATGTTACGTTATGAGGGACACAGATGGAATCGTGCACAATTTGCTCACATGTAAGAGTCAAAAACAGTTCCCTAAATACCATATAAACTCTAAATACATCATTAATTTTTATTCAAATTATATTGTTTAGAGTACACAAAGTTCTCTGTTTTTTTAATGTTACTTCGCAACGGGCATTCTCTCAGACACTGTTTACCGGCTCTGTGGTCTAGCGGTAAGACACTCGCTCAGAGATCGGGAGGTGTATGGTTCGATCCGTGGCCGAGCCAAACTAAGGACTTTAAAATTGGTATTAGCAGCTGATCCGTCTACTGTCTGGCCTTATGGATTTAGTGTTAAGTCTTGTCGGCCCGGTGTCAGAATAATGTGACTGGGTGTGGTGTACGCAAGCGCTCCTTACATCACAGTAAGACAGCACGCTTTAGATTGTCCCCAGCGCCGTCTCTAATATAACCTCTAAGTTGACTGGGACGTTTAACAATCAATCAAAACAAACCCAGACACTGTATAAGCACGAACGATTTAAAAATGACTATTTTTCATTAGTGGGTGTATGATTATCGTGCAGACACACCTGTAGTTCACGTCAATAGTGAGCGCCAACACTACTGCTATGTAGGTCAAGGCGTTTATCACGATGGACAGAAAGATGCCGGCAGGGATGGATTGAGCTGGCGTTTTGCACTCCGCACCTGTAGCCGCCAGCCCATCAAAGCCGATGAAAGCAAAGTAAGCCACTGGGACAGCTTTCCACACCTGGCCAGGATTACAGATCGAAGAGTGGATTAAGTCTTTATTAACTTTTCTTTCTTTTGGTAGTTTAATGTGTTCTAAATCTTTATAACATGCTCATAATGGAGGATTAAGTGATATGCTTAGGTCTTAAATAGTATAAAACTTACGTCATGCAAAAGACATTCTTGACTCCACCTAAGCCTCCTAAGGAAGATGACAGAGTGGGAAACGCACTCAACAGCTTTGATATTTTTTTTTCTGCGAGAATATCTCAGAGATGATGTATACAATAAACGAATGTTACTTGTAAATTGAAGTATAGTAATTGTATTTCTATCGCTCCATCTTTTTTTTTTGGTGAGCTCAACTGAGAGGACGCGCCTTATTCAAGATCACTCCTTTGCTTGACAAGGGAGCTCTTGTACACTAAATGTAGCTGATTTCGCTTTGGATTTATGAAATACTCTCTCAGTAGGCGAATATGCATAATACAATTCGTAATATCTTTTATACTGAAACACAGACACCAAAAACGAATAGAACTAGGGGCAAGGGTGGACAATAGACTAGTCAGTAAATCGTGGAGTGATATAATTACAATTGTACTTTATCTTCCACCTTGTGAAAGCATGGTTATACACAGATTCAAATGATTGAAAGAAAAAACGTTTTTTTTTTTTATATGAGTGTAAATTTATATACTTTTCATATAAAAGTCGCTCTTTTTACAGTTTTAAGAAATTAGCGAATTTACCTAAAATACATAATTTTTTTTAAAATATGCCGTTAGAGAACTTTCTGACTTTTACTCACCCCATCTTGACCGAAAGGAAAAAACCCACGGATTCCTCTGCCCCTGGTCAAGTTTCGGAAATCCCCGAGCAGGAGCGAGGCACATACGAAAGTGAGTAGCACCAGGCAGTTGAGTAGGTTGAGGAGATTGTTGACCTTGGCGGAGAGCTCCACGCCTGTAGCAAGGACAGCCGTCAAAACCAGGCACACTACGCCCGCTACAGGGTTGAAAGCTGGGAACACTGGCAGAGAACATTATGAACATTCAAGTACCAAGTGAAGTTACATGTTCTGTGTTCATTTTTGTTTTTATATTCTTTTTGTTATTTATTTTTATTTACTGTCACTGGTTGTCTCCATAGAAAAAGTAATGTGAAAATTAAATTATGGTTAGTGCTTAATGTGAAAAGAGCCAAAAACAAATTAAAAATTATCCCCTCAGTAAAATCTCCTGTCATATCGTTGAAATTCAGTCTTTCCTGATCTCTTTTCCTTCTCTTTTCTTTAGCCTTTTTCCCCTTTTATTCATTCCCAGCCCCTTTTTCTCCTCTTTTCAAATAGCTTCACTTGTATCTTACGCACTTAACAGTGTACTTAGTGCCAGAGCCGTTTACATTGCCATCATCATCGTCATCTTCGTGGTCACCATATTTCCCGTTAAGTTCATGGTCCTCATTATCCTCGTACCATCATGGTAATTATCATTTTATTTTCATCATTATCATCATCATCCTCATTAATATCATGGTCATGACCATCATTACCATAATCAAGTAATGTGAATCATGTTAACAGAACAGCCGTCAAATCACTTCCATCATCGTTATCATCAATATCCGATAGTTACATGCATCGTACTAACCTACTATCATAATGTTTTCCTTATTTTTATGTCCCCTTAACTCTATTCGTCGTCAATTAAGAATGACATTAAAGGGCAAATAACCATTCCTGTTGGCCAAATCTCTCTTTAAAGTCAATTGCTTGCGGACAAGAACGATAATTTTGTGCTCTGTTGTCATTCCCAATCTATCATCTACTTACAGGGCAGGCCATCCTCAATAGCAGCTGAGATGCCACCCTGAAACAGACTGTCGATGGTCTCACTGAGAGCAATAGCCGCAGCAGATGTTCCAATCATGTACTCCACTGGGGACACAAATAAGCAGGGATGCAAGCAGCTCATGACAAAAAAGCAGGAAATTTTTTTTATGGAAGTTTCCGAGGGCGCACTATTCTGATTACTAAAGCAAGCCTTTCAGTGTCTAGCAAAAATGATTTTGCCACCAGTTTGGTAAGAAACTCTCCTTTTGCACATGCACAGCAAACATCATGCAACACCATCCTTGTCCGAAATTTTTCCTGCCATAACTAGAATAAAAGTCTCCATTGATGTCTTTCTCCTTCATTTGTTCTTTGAAATAGAAACACAATGTGATGTTGTAGATTTCCGATCCAAGAACTTAATTTGGGCTAGATCTAGACTTGGAATGGCCACTATGATCATATCTAGATCGTTAGCAAATGTTGCTAGAGTCTAGATCTAGATTTTCTAGTGTAAGTCAGTAAGGCTAAGTCAGTTAATGACTAGCTACACTGTTTCTCCATGTCTAATCAAGATCTATAGAGAGATAGAATAGATCTAATCTAGATTTGAAGAGTAAGACTACAAGTACTAGATCTAAGAGTTTTTAAAAGCATCTAGCCTGGCACTTGCTTGAAAATTCAACAGATCTAGAAAGGTCAACGAGGTGCAGCAATCACAATATGAAATATCACTGAACAAGATCGCTCTTGGCTAAAAAAGGCGAAGTGCACAGGATTGCTCAGGGCTAGATCTAGATGTAATGTAAGAAGAAAGGATTATAAAGGACTCTCGATGTTTTGAGAAGTCATAGAACCATGTGTTCGTATTATCGTAAGATAACTTTATTCATGACTAGGCCTAGAACTACATGGAGTATACAAAAGATAAACAAGAAAAATCATCGGTAGCATACTTTAAGTTTCACTTTTGTTTTTACGCCCATTGGCCATTGTGTGGACTGTTTCGAACTCATCACGAAAAAGAAATCGGGCGATGAGGTTACATATAAAATAGAAAGGGAAATCGACTAACGGATAAACAAAAAGAAATAATCAGTATCGCCATAGAATCGGAAAAAGGTTTGTAATTCGCTTCCAATTTTCTGGTCGTCTTTTCTCGGTTTGAGTTCTTACTTTAATAAGATTATAATTTTTCCGACTTTTTTGTTGCTGATTGTCTGGTTGAAGAAGGAATACGATAATCGGAAAAATCGGGGGAGACGAAAAAATCGGAATTCCGATTAAAATCGGAATACTTGCATCCCTGAATAAGAATTAGCTGTATGCCAAAACAAGCAAGGTATATCAGCAAGACAGAAAGCCCCTTTGGGGTAAAAACTGCAATCGTTTTAAAGCTTATGTTCAGTTTGGAATAAAAAAAAGTTGTTAATTATGAGAATACGAACAGCACCGAGCCTGCATTTTTATTCATCCTCTAAGCCCCAACCGATAATGAAAGTGTGAAACTCTGTCATAGCAAAATGTGTGTACATAAAGGCTGGCCTGGGTGTTTGGAGAACAGCACCGAGCCTGTATTTTTACTCACCCACTAAGCCCCAACCGATGATAAAGGCGTAGAACTCTCCAATAGTGGCATATGTGTACATATAGGCTGACCCGGATGTATGGGGAAACAGGCTGGAGAGTTTCGCAAAATGACCACCTAATGAGAGAGAGAAGGAGAGAGGGAGAAGAAATAAAAAGTTGAATCATTAATTTTGTTAGTAACATATAGTCAGTTATTAAACTAAAACTTACCATTACAACTGGAAACGCTTATTTGTGTACTCTAAAGCCAGATGTGTTCTGGTGAATCGCTTGTGGTTCAAAGATTACCCACAGAGCGGATAGGTGGAGCTCACAGCCGAATGACTGTGAACTCTTATGTTTAAATTATACAAGAAAAAGTATGTCAGAAATCCTGAAGAATTCGACCAAGACAAAAGAATGGCCAAAATAAAAGATAAAACAAATCTTAAATTTCGTCTAAACTATATATAATCGCCTACAGTATATCAATTTCAGACTACCTTTATAAACCGAAAACACCCATTGTAATTATTTTTAAAATATTGAAATTTTTAATTCATCAAAGTCGAATTGTCAGCATACAGTATGAAAGAAATGTAAGTTCTTAGAGTCAACTACTCCAGTTCCTAGTAAGCAATTAAAAAAAATTCAAGTTCCAATCATTTGGGCTGGACTTTACTTACCACTAAGCAAGGAAGCGAGAGCTGCCAAAGCGAAGGAGAAGATCCCTGCTGGGCCCGCTAGACTGGAGGCGACAATCCCTGTCGTGAGGTACATCCCTGTCCCTACAGCGCTTCCCACGCCAAGGGACACAACGTCAAACGTAGTGAGACACCTGGCCATTTCCTTCTCACCCGATGAGTCACATGCGCCTTGGTGGTCAGGTTCAGCACTTGAGAGGAATGGGGAACCACTGGAAGTTGGGGACGTGTGACTCGCGTGGCTGGCCTCAATTGTGACGTAGTTCTTTGTTTGTTGGCCACCTTTCGAGCTTTCTCTGAGGGAGTCTTTCTCAGACCCCTCCTGGAAGTTTTCTGTCACCCAGGACGGGAATTTCATTTTGTGATTATTTTGATGACAAGGTGTTTTAGTGCATTAATTGTCTTTTAAATATATTTATGTATATATCCAGCCAGACTTGTGTAAGAAATTAAATCAAAGTTTAATGTGTCATCCATTTTTTTGCCCGTTCTGGACATTACTCCTTTACCTCAAACATCATTACTATTCATTGTCTAAGAACCCTTTCACAAAGGTTTGGTACTCAGCGTTGTGTCCATAGGGGTCCTGAAAAAAAAAAGAACAAAACGGCTATATAGAGTGTTATGCACTTGTTTCCTATGAAAGAATTGTTTTGTGTATTGAGACCAGTCCTAATGACTACACACTAAAAACATAAACCTAAACACCCACATCAAGGCAAGCAGTGGCCCCGTCAGTTTGATAAAAAAATTATCAATCAGTATGGGGTGACACTTCGTAATTGGCCTACTTTGATCTTTTCTAACGTTGGTGTGAAGTTGCCATAAAGTTAATGACAAAGATGACGGCACGTGAGAGCGCCAAGGTCCTAATTGGCTCGGTAAAGACAATGCATATTTCAAAACCCGCACGAATACAAGCACTTCCATTCTGTATTCATTAAAATTTCTCAGGAAGCTGATGAGGGTGAGCACGATTATAATTTTTGGGGGATAGAAAAAAACAAAGAGTGCGCCAGCGCTTGCACAGCTAGACTCTATCACGCGCAATTTTTGATTTGACGCATCCACTATTCAAAAAACGTACATACATATTTTATGCCATTTAAAACTAAAACACTTTATCCACAACTCAAAATATTCATATAAAAACATCAAAACGTATTTTGTTCTAAACTAAAGGCACATTACAACAACAAAATGCATGCAGTGCACCTGCAGCTCAAGGGGGTAGACTAAGTGTACATTTAACATAATGATATAGCGCAATTAAACAAATAATAGTGTCTCCTGTGGGTCCAAGATCAAGGTCTCAAACTTTTTAGTCCTTTTCGTGAATATTATCTTGTTCTATTTTATGTTTAACAAAGCAGAAGGCAGGGCAAATTAATATAGACGGAACACGTAAAGGCTAGTGTTGATTTTCTTACATTTGAGATAAATATCTACAGGTGAAAATTGTAACGTTCCCTATTGTTGAGATAAAAATGACCGTGAACATCTTAAGAAAATTTATGTTTTACTATTTGAATAAAAACAAAAATAGCAAAGATAGTCTGGTAAGTTTGAATTGATAGCGCTTCGGCAATGGTTCATCTGAAGCAGAATAAGCCGTGTGTATTTTAGCTTGTCGTGGCTTTTTAATTGTATTTTTTTTCCTCCAAACGAAACCGTTGTAACAAATAAATATTAACTCGTTTACACGAGGTACCTAGAAAAAAAAATGGAAAATACTGCATGTTTGTCGGAAATATGTTAATCTTTATATTTTATTTTAACGCAAAATCGTGATTTGGCTTTTTTCTAAATTGACCATTTTAGGAGATAAAACAATACCAAAAAATTACATGACAAGATGCAAAAAACAAAATAAACTCTGGAGTAATATATATGTTTTGTGTAAACTATTTCTGACAAAAACATCTGGAAGGTTTTTTCATCTCCTATCTATTGTCCTGGTTAGAAACTTACGTTACGTATAAACTGGCATGGATTGATGGTGAGCAAGAACATATTAGCAACAAATATAATAGGAAATGGCCAAAAAATTGAGTAAAAGTTTTATTTATGTAAACATATTTTTGCGCATTGTTATAATTTTTAAACTTTTTACAGCTTTATCGAAAGTTATATATATATAAATTATATTTTCAATTGTTTATACTACAAATGCTTTTAACATTTTAATTAAGTCTAGATTTACATTCACACATTGAAACGCTGAGCTGCACCACCTTGAAAATACGTTATGATGAAAACAGCAACATCGCTAACTTTACAACAACGAAAGCAAAAACAACAGCGACTTGACTGGTGATTATCTCTTTCTTTAAAAAGCCTCGCGAGGTTATCCCTCGAAAGCCAGTGTATATAAGTCGGACATTGACAGTTTTGATTGGCAAAATAAACTTTATTCAGAGGTATATTTATTTCTCGTTTTTTTTTTCCATTTCATTTTGAATCAATAATCTTTCTAACATATTTTTTAAACAAAATAATATAATTTAAAGTAAACTTTAAGATTCGGATAGATAATTCGATTCGAGATCTAGTTGCGACTTCAGAGTTATTCGAACAGGTTGCCAGGCAAATGACGTGAAAAAAACAATGCCATCACAAGTATTGCTTAGAATTGCTAGGTAAAGCTTTAAAAAAGAAGAAAAAAAAAACCGCTTCGATTTCTGTGACATTGTTCAAATTTCGGAAGTTAAAGCACTATTTGTAATGTCAAACAAGGCAGAGATGACTTTCACTTACCCATTGTGTCGCTAATATTTGGGTGTATGACTTTCCACTGATGAAATGCAATTCGTTTGTAAAGTGGCGGTTTCAATATCAACATCATTCTTCACACCGACTAACATCACAGCAGATTTCGCTGTTTCGCACAAGTGGTCATACAAAACACAAAGAGTGTGCTGTCACGCCAGAAACATCTGATTATCCACACGTGTATTCCCCAGCGTGCACTGAAGACAATTTAATTTTTATTCGATAATGTCTCCATAAACCTTTCCTGCAACGTTACTAGAAGATGTGTAGGCAATAAAAGGAACACTGTGTGTTACCGCGTCAAAGATCTAAGTAGGATACTTTTCGGCCTATAGTTTTTATTTTTCGTTTGTTTTTTTTTTTTGGTTCATGCTCTACAATCTATACAGTTTCAGCATTCTTAAATTCCCATAAAGGCGATATGTGCTTTATGAAGCCAGTACATTTAGCTTAAGGTTTAGATCTGCATAAAAGATAATTTCTGGCCATGTTTGATTTTGGCTTAGCTATGATAGGAAGATGTGTTAAATACCATTTTATTGTTCAGTGGCTATGATCGTAGGCTTAACCCTCACATAATAGATCCACATAAATTTTTCTCTCTAAGATATTCAATGAAATTGATGTTTAGCGGGGTTTTTCTTATTTGCAACAAGAGAAAAAAAAACGAAAATTTATGAACAGGTTGTTAAGTTTGGTTTCAATAATTTGTTATTCCAGTTATTGCATATTGAACATTATAAGATTTCTCTTTTATAAAACTGTTTCTTTCAAATCATTATCAATTTTTCCCGATCTAACATAAATCGAGCTCACTAAAGAGACAAAAAGCTTTCAATCATCAGCTAGGCAGCTTAGGCTAAAGCGCTGCGATAAATAAGCCTGCCTGCGCTAAGCAATAAACATTTCATAGCTACAACATCTCCGGCGGCTATAAACACAACGCACGTTTCAAGTCCATCATCATCATCATCTCTTTTGTTCAACTCACCAGGTTTGCGCGAAGAAGTAAAGGCGTCAAAAAGTGATCAGTCTCATCTGGTTGTCTGTCGCCAACAGGCGTGATAGTAGGCGAGAAAGAGTTATTGATTGGTTAAATTCTTGTCTAACCTTCAGTGATGAAACACGCTGCGGTAATTATTATCATTTTGCTGTTTGTCTATATTTGCCGGGGAAAATCAAAAGAAAATCCATGAGGACTGTACGGCCTTTCGCCTGTCTCCAGCAGTAAACATGATATCGACACTGAAACTGATTAGAACAGAGCCACAAGGGTTGTCAACTTTAGGTCTAATCACTCAGACACGAATCAATTGTCACGACATTTTCTTCATAACAAGTTGTGGTGAAGTTTTAACTTCTTATTATTTCAAACTCTAAAATCTTCAATGAGAAGAATCAGCGCGAAATAATTTTTTTTTCACAAAACCATGAAGTTTAAAATGTTCCCGGGCATTGGTCTGTTTATTAGGGATTTCTTATCTTTTGCCAATCTGTTAACTTTTTTAAAAGGAAAGAGCAGACAAATATGATGGGTTTACATATACATTGTATAGGGAATGAAATTAAAGGTAAAATAAGAGTAACGTCCCTTTCTTAGAAGACAACACCCAAAACTGATATAGAGGTGGCCTTATATTGGTAAGTCTCTTATTTTTATAAACGAGTTCATATTTAGAACTAAAAAAACTATAGAGCTAAATAAAAAAAGTTTATCTTAAAAATAAATCTATCGCATAAATTTTAAAAGATTGTATTCATAAGACAGAGGGTAATCCCAATTAATTTTTACATGATATTGTCTTAAAAATATTAAAAATATTTTTTTTAAAAATACGCTAGAACGTAAATCGGCATGTGCTAGACTTAATGATTAAATCTTACTCGTAGAGACATCACGTAAGTTACGCTACTCTTGTCGAAATCTCATTTCCTATTGAGGCAGTAACTCTAAACTTTATCAGAATCAATTTACAGCAAGATTCAAGTTGAACACCGGTTTACGTGTTCTATTATCTTTATTTTCGACAACGAGGAGTTAAAGACTCATTTTCTTTTAATTTTATAGGAGTATTTCAATGCACTCTAAGGGCATGTTACTAGACTTAATGAATTAAAGTTCTTACTTGGGGTTCATTCTAGTCTACCTCACGAAAGAATTCGATTCTGATGACTCTACGAGGCGGTCTTTGTGCTTATCCATCCCGTATCGTTCTATCAAGATCTCCGATGTCTCTCTATCTCTCTCTCACAATACACTCACTTTCGCTCTCGAAAAAGTTGTCCTAGACAGCTAGAAAATGCACAATCACCTAGATAAAATACCCACTTGATCAGCCAAGCAATCTGTACAACTAATTTCCCTGTTTGAAAATGTATAGTTTATGAATGCTTCGCTGCGTCTATTTATTAGCGACATCATCGCACTCTTATTGTTCTTGCTCGTGTTATCGGAAAAAGCAATGCAATCTATACTGAATAACAATTAGGATACGGTAGTCGGCGCATTTTACCGTGGACACGCATTGTTCTATACCATCTATTCATTAAGGTTCTTGAAAAATTGCGTACCATAAAGAAATGTCGTGACGCTTGGTTTCAGATAAATTTCATCATTCGGTGTGAAACATGAAGTGTTCGAAAATTATGGAAGATCTACATTGGAGATCTACAGTTCTTTTTTTTACACTCACGTGGTCTAAAGTTCACATGTCATTGCTTAAAATAGCTGTACATTCTTCTTTTCTTGAATTATTAGCAAACTCGGTATTAAGTGTACCTAACAATTTGGCAGAACACCAAAACATTAGCGTTATTAATAAAATACTTGGAAGGCGTATTTTCACAAAATTAGGAGAACTTGCTACCATAATTGTTAAATACATTATTAAGAAACCGTAGCACAATAGGCCAACTCTAAGTATAATATTTTGTTCTCAATACCCATTAATTTATTCTCTGCATTTTTCTCGTTTCTTCGATCTGTATTTTTAATTTCTCTAATATTTTTCGTTTTCGATCTAACTTAATGCAATACTATTGCCAACATTATTTTATTAGAAGTATAAATTACCCCTTACTTCCTGATTACTTAAATTGCTTGATGATAAGTACCTGCTGAAATTATTTTTCTTTTAAAAGATATCTTCTGTGAAGTAATGCAAAACAAAACTAAAGAGAGCAAAATTAATAAAAACAGCAAAAGAAAACCTACACCAAAGAAAACAAATGAAAATGAAAAAATATGGGGTCTCTATAATTATTTGCAACGAAACTTCAACAGCCGCGCTCGTTTAATATGATAATAGACTTCTCTACAAAACGGTTTTGTGAATAACAATATCTTAGCTTAAATCGTGACGCTAGTCATCCATAACAATTATGAGTATCTAGTTATAAGAAAAGGAATTTGGCTGTGCTGGGGTACCAAAAATAAATTAGCTTATTAATATGTACTTAATGTTTCATTGATGTGCTTTGAAACTGGGCCAAATTAAGGAAGCTAAACCAATAAAAGATCAGCACTCTTGCTATTTCGTTTACACCGAGGTATTAAGATTTAATAAATATACGAACACTAAGGATTATACAGTAAAAAAGAATAAATTCACAATTTGTCTGTGAATGAGGCATTTAAATATTTCAGCCTTCGGGAAATAAGTTGATCGGCAAGCAGACAACGAAACTTAGTAGGTGAAGAAGTAACGAGAAGAAAAAAGGAAAGTGAACAGAGATATGCAATAATTAAGAAAAGGTATGTAGAGAAGGAGAGAGAGAGGGGTGGAGAGATAGAAAGAGAGAGAGGGAGAGGATGAGAGAGAATATAGGGAATATAAAAGAGGGATAAGATTGAGCAAATACAAATAATCACAAATAATAATCAAAAATAATTACAAATAATCGTAACATTAATTACAACAAAAATGTTAACAATAATAGTTGTAATGAAAAAAATGACAATAATGATAATAATAAAAACATTGATAATAATAATAAAATAATAGTAATAATAACAATAATAATAGTAATAATAATGATAGTAAAAATAATAATAATGTTAATAATGATACATATTTTACTTGAACTTGAAGTACTGTAACTGTGTGTGGTCGAAATCAATAAAACAAACGCAATACCCGGTACTAATAGAAAACGTCCAACGACGGGCAACAAAACTAGTACCAGATATATCGAATCTCAGCTACAAATAAAGACAACAAATCTTAGACCTTCCAAGCTTATTGTATAGAAGACCTAATGGAGATTTGATAGAAGCAGACAAACTAACAAACGGTTTCTATAACGTTAATGTTGAAGACTATCTTACATTCAACAAAGACACTAGAGCAAGTGAGGTCAAAGCTACAAACTCGCAAAAACAAAACTGACACCTAGATATAAAAAAAAAACTTCTTTACTCAAAGGATAGTTGAGCCAAGCAACAGCTTCCTCGAAATCACTGTCCTCAACCCAAGTAATAACTCATTCAAAAACCAAGTGGACAAGCTACTGCACAGACAGACATTCTGCATGGATTTCCCTCTCAAGCCAGCTCTTTGATCTCCACAAATAGGTGGGGACCAGGCTCATCAAAATGTTTTATTTTCGTATTCCTGTATAATGATAATGTTTTACAACGCATTTCATCAAGCTCATATACCATTACGCTCTATGGACGGTAAAAACTCTTTGAATTTAAAAATAACAGAGGTACTCTTTAACTAAATTTCCATTTTTTAATCTTGTTGCCATTTTTTTTCATTTTTTACAAAACAAGGTTTATAATAATTGTCACACCCTTATCAACTGATCAACAAGATGCAACTATATACGTAAAGTGACATTATTCTAGATACAGTTATGGTCATCATAGTCCTGCAACAGCGCAAATAGAAGCATGAACTTACTATGCATCTGATAAAGTACAAATAACAACGCACGCATGCATTGTTAACCTAATTAAGCCTGCGACTAAAGATCGTGTGGCGTGTCAGTAGTAATGTCATGTCAGGCTTTGAGGCTAAATAACGTTTTTGTTCAACACTAAAACTATATTATATAATCATGCTTAAAGCCTGCGATTGGCTTAATGTATTATTTTGAGAACAAAACATGGTTTTTAAAACACAACATTTAGAGCAAAAACTCATTGTATCGCGAGTAATAAATATATATTGGATAATGTCAGGTCACTTTTGTGACTGTATTTTTACATCTATTTATAAGGATGTAACGTTTATTGAAAATCTAATTTAGTACGTAATAAATAAAAAAACAATGTTACAATATGAAAAAAAAATGAAAATTAGATAAAAATACCGCAAAATATCATTTTTAGATAGACAGAGTTTATTTAGCGTGAAAAACGTGAGACTTTGAATATCAGACACTATAAGTGAGAGTTTATTCTGAAATGATTTTGAAAAAAAATAGTAACTTTGTACTGATGCTGTAAGTCTTGCGAATATCTATAAATTGCTGGTTTTGAAATCAATAAATCAACTGCTTTTGTGAGTTATATTAGAATTAAAAAGAACCTTGTTTTTTTAATCAATATAAACTGTTGACAGAGTAAAACGTTTTTGCACCAAAATTATCTTTTACGTAGAACGAATTTTTGTTACCGCCTCATTTACCAGAAAAATTACTTTAAATTAGTATGCTAACGCCCCCTATGCCCAAAACTATACCCCGCGGAGAAACATCTAAATAAAGCAATATCGACCTACAAAAATCCGCAGATCAACAACTCAGTAGGCCTAAAAATTCAATGCGATATATAATAATAGCTGTTACGGTAAGGCCAATTCCCAATTTATTACTAGTCTGGTCTTTGATTTCCAAAAAGCCAGAACATACTCAAACACATAATAGAAGCAGAGCTTTTACAGTTTGTTTTATTTTCCCTATCGCCGACAACAATAATTGAAAAACAAAACACAATCATATCAAGAAGGGTAGAAAAAAAGCCGAGGGTAGGCTACCCAATTTTCGACTCACGCACAAGATGAATGAATTCCAAAAAAATAATTTAAAAAATGATCAAAAGGATGCTGGTCATCTTTTTTCGTAATGCTTTGAGTTGGAATGCAATTACTTCTGATTTTACCTTGGCGAATAACTTTTGTATCTCATTACGAACGTTGATGGTGATGGACTAGATAAGATAAGATGAGATAAGATAAATATTTATGACCCACAGGGGCACATTGTCTTGGAATTTTGCACTAAAACATCTATAAATTTATACAGTTGTCATAATGCATTAACGACACATGCAATAAGTTGAAGAATTTGAATAAACACAACACAGTGCGCAATCATAAGATATGTCATGCTTAGTTGTAAACATGACTGACGGTCTGTAACTCACTTCTTGTGTAATCTCTCTCTCTCTCTCTCTCTCTCTCTCTCTCTCTTGTGTTTTCTCTCTGTCTGTCTGTCTGTCTGTGTCTGTCTGTCTGTCTGTCTGTCTGTCTGTCTGTCTCTCGCTCTCTCTTTATCTCCTCCTACTTAACAGTGTAAAAGTCCTGACTATTTTTGCTTCTAATAACCCACAAGTATGATTGCAGAAGGTAGAAAAGAATGATATGCGGTAACTCTCAAGTCTCTATTTGACCTAAAGTGGTGTCCCTGAAAAATCTAATTTATAAAACAACAAGTATGCGTTATGTTCAACAGTGG
The DNA here is from genome assembly GCA_019649035.1 of Elysia marginata. Lineage (NCBI taxonomy): Eukaryota > Metazoa > Mollusca > Gastropoda > Plakobranchidae > Elysia > Elysia marginata. The sequence continues at coordinate 8,772 of BMAT01013759.1, read as the reverse complement.
TACTGGTTTTATGTTGACTTTTGCACATGTACAGAATATAGTCATCCGAAAGAGGAGTCACAAGTTTGCATATTATAATGTTAATAAACTTCTTTATAACTTGATTTAAATTCCTCTTATAGTTTTGTTTATCCCCCCCCCCTAACACATAACGTAACGCAACACACCTTCCACCTTCGCATTTTAAATCAACTAGAGGAGTATAATTATTGCCTGTGTGAAAAGAACTCAGTTCCATTGCTACATGTTTAGCTCATTCAATACTAAATTGTGAATGTGTATACTTGATCTGCATGCTCATTTTTTTCCTAAATAAAGGGGTAAGTTTTATCTTATTTGTCGTAAATCGAAGACCATCTCCTTTGTTTGCTAAACATTAAGATGCAGAAAAGAGCCGCCACAACATTTTACAAACCATTCAGTTATTTCGTTATACTCTGTCTCTTCATCTGACATCAAACTTCGAATGGCCATATCGCCAGGAAATTAGGGAAAGTGGGAACTCTAAGCTTACAAAATAGAACACCCATTTTTATATTAAGCCATAAAGAGTCTAAGGAAAAACAAAGCGCCTGGGATAACTTTGTATTTATCAAGATTAAATTCAAATTTTACCATTGCAGCTGGGCTATCTAGATATTGCTTAGCACTACACACTATGGTCTTATATTGAAAGCCGGCTCTGTGGCCTAGCGGTAAGATACTCGCTCAGAGATCGGGAGGTGTGGGTTCGATCCCACGCCGAGTCAAACCAAGGACTTTAAAATTGGTATTAGCAGCTGATCCGCCTAGTGTCTGGCATTATGGATCTTGTGCTAAGTTTGTTCAACCCGCTGTCAGGATAATGTGACTAGGTGTGGTGTATGCAAGCGCTCCTTACATCACAGTGTGGCAGCACGCTTTCAATTGTCACAAGCGCCGTCTCTGATAGAACTTTGTAGTTGAAAAGAGACGTTAAAGTACAAACAACATAACCTAACCTAATATTGAAAGAGTTTTAAGTGCATTCAATCCGATTTTTTTAAAAATTCATATTCTTCAGAGCCTTGGTCATAAGATGTTGTTGTGTCAGTACAACATATATTGGGGACCAACCATCCAAATGTAAAGAAGTTCTTTTACTGCTGAGAAACTGAGTCTATCGTATAAGGTGTTTTAAAGTAAGTTAGGAAAGGTGTGAACTGGAAAACACTGAATGTGTTTAGGGCCGGCTCCAATACATTGGGTATATTTGTGTATGGGAACCGCATTGTTTCTTGAGTGTCGAGGGAGCATCTCCGAAATCCCCTGATCACGATTTTCTTCAAAGCTTTTTATGACCATATGCGTAAGTAGCATTGGCCAAAGGGGATTAAATTCGTTAACATCAGTTGTTTTTTTTTTATTTACGCACGGGCATTATTCCAGGTGGTTTCCAGATTGTGGGCACAACGTTTTTCAAAAAAGCGCTAAAGCGCTATTTGTTTTTTAACGCATATGGCACTGCGTCTTAGTAATACATTCATTGGTTTTCTTTTATCAATTAATATCATAAATGTACCATATTCAATAAAATATTTATAAATATGTATCTGCTTTTATGTATAATTGGGTAAAATTGTGATAAAATATCTTGAAGAAATTTATTGCTAATTTTTATCGAAACTGTTGTGTTTTATAATAGCTGACATTACGGTAATCGACAATTTTTAAATCTGTTGATTAATGAACTATGTCGTTTTTTATAATCAGGAATTTTACAACAATTTAAGTCTTCGTGGATCTCCGTGCTGCTGTTTTATTTAGTTGTTAAAGCAAGTTTTATCTATGTAAAGCGCTCTGAGCATCGCCATAGGCATTGGTAAAGCGCTATAAAAAGTCATTTACTATTATTATTATCATTATTATTATTAT
>BMAT01013758.1:96017-108719 GCA_019649035.1 Elysia marginata | reverse complement strand
GATGAGACGCAATTCAATTCAAAAGTGAATAGCAGTAGTCAAGACAACTTGTAATACAGAAAAGCATAAGCATAATATCCATCGATATCCAAGAAATACAATCTTTTTCCCCAACTATAGTATTTGGCTACTAACTTAAAAGATGAACAGAATATACGGTGGACTTTTAATATTGAGTCAAAAGTTTAATACCTTTGCTAATTTTTGGCCGAGCCTAATTTCATTTCAGTTCCCTCAAGGTCAGCCAGAGGTCAATAAGGGTTAATTGAGATAATAATGTATTTAAATTTCGTTAATACATTGATATTTCCACACATTGCAAAGGTAAAAAAAAAACATGATCTGATGTCATCCTGACCGAAAAGAGGAGCGGGAATTCGTTAAAGCAGCGCTACAAATCTTATTGGCTCTGGTACAGGACCACAGGAAAATACATGTATATAAACTACGCTGCTTATGATACCACTGGTGGCTGTTTTTTTGTGCAAAAGTAGCTCTTGAGGCGCATTTTCTCCAACTTCATGCTCTGCCACCAACTTTTACTGCAACCAGTTGGTTAGCACAGGCTTTGAGTATTCTTGCAAGTGCGACATTGGATTGAAAACAATGAGCTTTAGCTCGGAAAGTGGAGCTGGACAACCGCTGACAACAACCTCCTGCTGACTACAACAGGCATCGCACCAGCTTCTACAAGGCTTCTTTGTGTCGCCCGCTGCAATTGCAGAAAAGATTGGGATACAAAGCGATGTGCCTGCAAGATACAGGGCCTTGGCTGCTCATTAGAGAGTAAGGAACGTAAAGTCATTTATATAATTCAACACAATTACTATTAGAAATACAAGATTGAAAAGACGCGCGTGCAGAAAACAGCACTGTAACACGAACACTGGTGACGAAATCTTGCCCTTTCTCCGTTTTTACTTGCTGGTTGACCTTTTGACCTTGACCTTGACCAGGGGTTGTATTTTTTAAGAAGTTTCGTCTCATTAAAACATTTAGTGAAGATTCCATTATTCTTTTCCGGAAAGTCTTGTAGACAGTGACAAATATTCCAGTTTTCAAGATTTTAACTGAATGCAGCTTTTTCTCTGTATTAAGGTAAATTGTTCTTCTTAGAAACCCGAGGTTTCTCACAACTTTGCTTGAAGAAATAGGAAGACTTTCCCCAGCAAAATTGGATTCATGAAAACCTGCAATTTGTTCTGACATTGTCTTTGTTGATATAAAATTTACAAAATTTTTGTTTTTATTAAATTTTAGTTTTTTATGGTCCTAAAGATTTTATTCTTTCTATGCATTTTTAAAAATTTTGTCTAAAGATGTATCAAAGCGTAAATACCTTCATATATCATCAGTATAAAGATGAAAATCAAGGCTACACTGTGAACTAGGTTGGTCCAAGCACCGACCCACCCTTGCGGCACCCGGAGCTTTGCAGGTTAAGGTTCTGAACAGCTATTGTTGACACTAACAGACATGCAAATCGATCATTCCTATGCGATCTTAACCAGTTGAGAGCACCATCGTGGATACCGAAGTGAGACTTTAGTCCACGGTATCATTATCAGACGCTGTGCTCAGCTTCTTGGAAGCCTGAGGCGTTTAATGGCATTTAATATTATAGTAGAGCTGTCTCGGAGCTGTCGTTTTGTTTGTAAACTGATTGGAGTTTCAAGGCCATTTTCACTAAAATAGTTTTACAGCTATTAAGTCAATTTTTTTCAACAATTTTCGAAAGGAAGGTTAAATTACTCAGTGGGCGATAGTTTCGTTATTACTTTTTTTTCATCCATTCTAGCCTTTTGAACACAGGCCTTACGACTGCTCTTTTCAGGATGGAGGGCATTTCACCCAGGAGCTCAAAGCTAGCGTTCATTATTGATGTAATAACAGGCGTTATTTTATCAGCACACTGTATCACAATCCAAGTACTGGGAATGCATATCAAGTGAGCAGGTTTTATATGGTAAACTTTTAAAAATCTTGTTACCTTCTTCTTCTGAAGCTGTTGCAAAAGATTCAAGAACTGGTACGGCACTAGTTTTTATCACAACTTTTGCTATTGTCATCAGTACTATGTAAGTTTGTTTCATCAAGTTTTTTCCTGAGGTTATTAATCTTGCTGGTGAAATATGTAGTAAAGATCTCTGTCAGCCCTTGCTTGTCTTTCGATGACGAGAAGTTCTCCAAAAGTTTTTTGAGTGTTCCACAAGTCCGCACTCCCACGATGCCAATAAGCTACTCCGAGTTGTTCTTCTGCTAAGAAGAGTCAACCGAGGTCGACGAAAAACGATCCTAGAATCTAAATTATCCATTTTTATGTTTTAAAAGGATATTCGAATAGAACCAAGAGGGTTTAAAAAAAACAAAAAGTTACTTCGACTCGATGTCTTTCTAATGGAATCACAACACGATAGATCAGGAAATGATAAACAGTAGTTTATATATTTTTATGTAGGATAACTTGTACCAAGAGTAACTATCTTAGGTACTGTATTCAGTTTTTTGATAAACCAGCATTGACTCACAAATGGTGCAACCAAACCTCTTGCTTTGTAATTATCAGCGCAAGGGCAAAATCGAAAAAAGCATGGCCAAAAAAAAGAGAGTAAAAACCAAAATGTACTCTTTATTTTGGACAAAGCAAAGATAAAAAAATTCCTCACTCGAAGTGACTGTAAGGACAGTGCGATATAGGAGCACACCTTGTCTTGGGCACACCATGCGATGGGCGGACCCCAACTCTCTCCCTTCGCTGCTTTAACCTTCCTCAGTAGACAATCAGGTACCCAAGTTAATATTCTGCTCGGTGACTGCCCGCGGTTTTCAACCTTCGAGTCCTTGGCTCGAACGCACGCCCTCACGCTCTGTAGTCGAGAACCATACCGGTAAACCATTAAGCCCCCCCCCTCCCCCCCATCTTAGACAAGGCATTCTCATAAAAACCAACCAACAAGCAAAGAGACTAGCTAGAGCGATTACATGCTTTATTTTTTCAGGTTTTTAGATCTTAAGCATAGTTATAAGAGTATGAAAAACACAAAATTATGATAAAAATTATAAAAAAAAGAGCAATGACCTCACACGTAGATAATCATAAATCTTTTCTTCTCTGCAATTGAAAAAAACACGGTGCATGATATCTAAGGTATTTCTTTAACAAGACATGAGTTTGTAATGGAGTTTATTTAGAAAATATCTTCTTGAAAGCACGGTTCTATTGAGAAATATTACAGACTTTAAGCAGCAACGCGTGAGTATGACGCGAACGTCTGTCGGTCTATTTTTAGAAACTGGTTTCATTATTTTTATAGTTTCTCAGTCTGCTTTCCCGATTTTCACGTACGCGTAGTGAGACACGGTGCGTGTGCTAAAGGTCTCTAATGCCGTAAAAAGACAATTCCTGTATAATGGAGATTGTAGGGCTTTATCTGGAGTGTAGGTGTTATTGTCCTTAGAGTAGTTATACATTAATATTGGTATGATAGAAGTTTATATATATGAGTTTATCTAACAATTCTTGAATTCTTTCACACAGACTGTATCTCTGTTTTTTTCTAAGTTTCCTGTTCTTCTTCTATATTCATCTCTTTTTTCTCTTTGCCACTGTTTTTTAAATCTATTTTCTTCTGATTGGATTGTCTGTCTACCTGTCTGCCAATTTTGTTCTATATATCTGTCTTTGGTTGCAAATACTCTGATATTTTTGCAACCTCTCTGCCATTAAATTTTATGAGAATGGAAAATAAGTAGAGTGATTATTGTGCAAAATTATCACTAAATACCAGGTGCATTAACTAAACAAACCAACAAAGATTAGCTTATTCTTAACTCATCCAATTTTTTTTTCATTTCAGGACAACAACAAGTTGATGACAGTTTTACTACTGAACTTAAAAGTCCGATAAGCTTTACAAAGTTTTATCTTCGGCAATGTTTGTGGCTTTCCCAATTTTTCACAGGCAGTTTCTTTCATAAAAAATAGATCTAGTACGTTTCTCTCAGTACTCACGGAAAAACTAGGGAATTAAATATCAAAGATTTTGGGAAATGCTTTTCATTCTGGTTATCATAGGCGTTGCACAAAAGGCTTCCTGTTTTTCTTTCTCTGTCAGTCTGTCTGTCATTCTCTCTTTCTTTCTCTCTCTCTTTCTCTCTCTTTTTATCTCTCTCTCTTTCTCTCTCTTTTTCTCTCTCTCCTTCTCTCTCTCTTTCTCTCTCTCTTCTCTCTCTTTTTCTCTCTCTCTTTCTATCTCTCTCTTTCTCCTTCTCTCTCTCCTTCTCTTTCTCTCTCTCTATCGCTCTCTGTCTCTCTCTCTCTCTGCCTTTCTCCCTCATTCACAGGGTCTCACTCACGCAATTTCACGTGAAAACTTTCATAGCGTTATCTGACAGAATCCAGAAACACAATTTACACCAAAGCAGGAATAGCCATCTTGTCACATCAAAGCCAGGTTGTTAGCAGGAAGAAGCGGCTAATGTATTGGATTTGCAAAAGGCGTGGTCATCTAAGATTTAAAGCTCTTGTTTTCTATAACCCTATCCATACTGCCGGTCTTTATTTTTCTTTCCGTCTCTAGAAGTTTACACAACTGGATGTTTTATGTTATGACCTCTCACCTCTTATCCTGTTGATATATTATTCTATTGTTCTATGGATTTTTTCTCCTAATTCTATTTGTGTTTCTGCTTTCCTCAGTACTTTTCTTTGTTTCTTGTCTCTCGCTTTCTTTATCCTTTTCTCTCATCTTTTTCCCTCTCCCGTCTTCCTGTTTTACTTTATGACTAACATCTCCAAACCTCTTCAAATCTATATTTCTTTACTACTCCCTCCCTCTACCTGCCTTAATCGACGCCCTCTCCCTCTCTTCTATCTTTTTTTATCCTCCCTACAAGAACGTGAAATTATAAATTGTTTTTTAAATGAAAAGAACCCTAATAAAATCCGATCTAATATCTTTCCGTAATTCTTTGAATTCATCTCCCAGAAGATACTGTATGTTTTTGGTTCAGTTCAGTTCTTTCGTGCTGCCTACATGTTAAATATTTTATAACATCAAGAAATAACACACCATGCTTTTTCTTATAATAATTTTATATATAACTCGTCTTTATTTTTCCCTCTTGAAGAGTCCATATTTCATGCATCCAATTGACGTTTCCATTAACTTTGGTCTGCTGATTTTAAAAGTCGGTGCCTGCCCTATAAGAAAAATGTAACGTTAGTGTCTGTAAAGTTATTCTCAGGCTTTCTGGAGCAATTTTGAGGTAGCTGGGATGTTCTGTCTGCAGGGCAGAAAAATGACGGAAATATTAGGCCTTGCTCTAAAATGTTTTCTTTTTTTTTCTTTTTTTTAAATTGCTTCTATATTTTTATATTGGTATCTCTCTTCAGGGCAAAGCTGTAGCTTTTTTTTTTAATTCTTACAAGGACGTTCGAAATATTTTCTCCTGCTTATACACAGATTAGTCTGATCTTCGCTTGAAACCCTTGTTTCGTTAAACTTTATGTTGGTTTGCAGTCTCAATAATTTTAGTTGAAAAGAAAATGAAAAAAAAATACTTTTAATCTTTTAAAAGTATTCACAGTGTTAGGAATAAACCTTATAACCTTAAAAAGAAATAAAAAATACTACATGAGCAGTTTAATGGAAATGACCAAATCTTTCAAATACAACTTCATTGCTGTTAGTGGTATGTGTGGAATGGTATCTCATGATTTTTGAATGAAAAGAGGGGAACTGCATCGTAGCAAAATAAGAGATTACAATTTTGTTTTTTAAACAACCCTTTTATCACCTAGCTTTGGGAAGTAGAGAAAAATCCAAAACACTGCGCTCTCTATGAAAGCAGCTCCTATGTGAGTCTAAAAGGTTGTTGTAATGGTATGCTTCTAGTTTTGCTTCATAAAACTGACTTTCTTACTTAGTTACTTTCTTAGAGTGGAATCCCACAGACCTATACCTTAGAAAAATATTGAATGAGTGTCCTTAAACTTTTAGTTTCTTGTAGTTTAATTACCGCCTTTGACTTCGTCTCGATATTTGCTTCTTGCACTATTTTATGTAGCAAAGTTTTCACTTTATCTGAGAATGTTTCATTCTTTTATCTTATGGTATTTGCTCTCTCGATAGATTCTTAAACTGTTTTGGTTCAATTCAAAACGCTTGTAATGTAATCACATTTGAATAGGTTTTATTTGATGGCCATTGTAAAGCGCTTTGAGATTTATAAGGAAATAGAAAGCGCTCTATAATTTTTTTTTATTATTGCCATAACTTGCACTTCTCAGTACCTAAAACAACCATTGAAAGAAACAAACATATCATTACAAGATATCATGGGAAATATCTTATCACCCCAGAGGATTTCGACACTTTCTAGCAGCAAGACAAGAACAAAAATCGTACCCCCTCCTTTCTCCTCCTCCCCCCCCCATCTCTCCCCCGCCCCTTTTCAAGCAATCTTTCTCCGTCTCGAAACTCTGACATTGATCAAAGAGTTATGCCCCCCTTTCCATTACATTGCTGTCTAGCTTTAAACTTGATCATACAAGGTTATCCGTTTTTAACAAGGTTTCCACACAAACAAATCTTCTTTGTCTCCTGGAGTCTGAGAGTGTAGGTGGTTGCCATAAGTAACTTTTTAGACATCAACATAGCCTTCTGCTGCTCTTAAGGACATTGCCTCTCTGAAATCGAATTTTCCTCTTCTCTAAGATTCTATAACTTTATGTGAACATAACATCGGGTATTAAGGAGTATAAGTAAAAAGAAAGGAATTAATGTTTAAATCCTTAAATCACTTAAACAAAGCAGTGTGAATATAGGCGGAGATAATAAACCCAGAGACGTGAAGACCAAACTTAGCGAGAGAAAGATAAAGAGAGAGAGCGCGAGAGAGAGAGAGAGAGAGAGAGAGAGAGAGAGAAAGAGAGAGAGACACAGCCAGAGAGAGACAAAGAAAGAAAGAGAGATAGCGAGGGAGAGTGAGAGAAAGAAATAACGAGGGAGAAAAAAAAGAAAGAGAGAGAGAGCGAGGGAGAGAGAAAAAGAGCGCAAGAGAGAAAAAAAGAAAGAGAGAGAAAGAAAGAGAGATTGAGAGAGAAGGAGAGAGAGCGAGGTAGAGTGAGAAAGAGAGAGAGAGAAAGAAAGAGAGGGAGGGAGAAAGAAAGAAAGAGTGAGAGAGAAGGAGAGAGAGAGCGAGAGATAGAGAAAGAAAGAGGGAATTTAAAACAAGAATGAGGCAGTCTAGTTGGCACGCCAGTTGGTGACCTGAGAAGCATCCTGCCCTTGACAGTCCAAGTACAGTATATCCCACAGGGTTTTCACCGCAGATACTGCACTTTGATTGGCAGGGGCAGCATCAGATCTGTCTCATGAGATTTTGTACAAGATCGAACATTTCTAGAGAAGCTTCGTGTCTTGGCAGATCTTTCTTGCTTATGGAAATAGGAGATGCGTACAATTTTAGGCAAAATATGTTGAACCTTTGAAGAACATGCATGCGGAAAAAATTCTGCTTAAAACGAAGTAATGTCAAAGAAACAAACGGTGTTTTTTTTTTAATGTATAAACAAATTAATACCACGAAACTGTTTTAGCTACGAATTTGCAAAAAAGATTTTCAGAAATTAACTTCAGCGTTCTTGACATTCATATAAATGTTTCTCCTTGACTGTAAAAACTAACTAACTATTCAAATGACGAATTTGCTGGATGAAAAGCACAAAGCCAGATAGGAAAGAAATAAAGGGCGAAAAGAAGATGCAGTCAAGTCTTAAAAAAATAAAAAGTTATCATAAACTGTCTGGATTTGCCAATATATAAAGCGTCATAACTTAGTTAACATTTGAACTAATAAAAACAATGAAGTTTCTGTCAGAGAAATCGGAACTTTCGAGCGTGAGTACATAACAGTAGAGGGTGCAACAAGTGCAATCTGCTCCTATTCGTGTACGCGGTTATCTCTCTCTCTCTCTCTCTCTGTATCTCTCTCTCTCTTCGTGTCTCTCTCTGGGTACAGCGCCAATCTGACCTGGTCTAATTTAACTGATATTCAAATCAACACAGCACGTTTCTCCCATTGTTTGTGTCAACAGGGTCTTTGTTGGACTTTTTAAAATATTACTTACATGTTGTCGTTTTTTGTGTTCGTTAAAATGTTACCCGGTGATCGGACGATAGATCACAAACATTCACACAAGTTTCATTCTGAATCAAAATTGAAAAACTTTTAGGATTGATGAAAATATAATTTTCGTTTTCAACGCTGTTTTAGGGTTGTCGGAGTCTACTTACAGTTATCAAAGTTCGTTTTTAACTTGAATGAATAAAAAGTAAAACCCTAGATGTTCTCCACATAACATTCAAGTCTCATACAACGCGGCCATTACTTTCAAGAATAAAAAGGCATGGGTTTGCTGAAAGCTTCAAATCTGAATGTAATATAATGTAATGATTGGTTTTTATAAGGCCAAATACAACGAATGTCTGAACACTAGCTGTGTCGGTCGAGAAGCACTGCTATAACTTTTTTTTTCATTTTACAAAAACATTTTCATCCTCAAATAGTTTAATAAATCTTTTGTTTTCGCAAAATTCAAACGTTATGTCTTTTTCCAACCAGGCCGTTTCACATCAGAATTAATTCCATTCATATTTCAAAGAATAACGACCCGACTTTCTAGTAGGCTTTGAAATGCCAGCCTTTCAAGAACTTCAAGCGTTGCTCATGGCAGGAGACCCAGATCTAGGCCGCCGCAATGCAGGCCCGACACTCCATCGTGAGTAGATTTCCCGAACATTACAGACTTTAAGCAGCAATGCGTGAGTATGACGGGAACGTCTATGGGTCTATTTTTAGAAACTGGTTTCATTATTTTTATAGTTTCCTCGATCTGCTTTCCCGATTTTCACATTTTAGTTAGACACGGTGCGTGTGCTTAAGGTCTCTGATATCTTTCAACCTAGGCCATCGTACTCAAAAGGCCTGCCAGTCAAAATGTAAAAGGAATATGATATCTACTCATGTTGGAGTATTTGGCCAGTTCAGTATGGTGGCCTAGCTTTCAACATAGTTTCTACTCTAATTTTACTGACAACGCAAATGAGACAGATTAGCAGCGCCAACATGCTCAAATATGTTTACTTTTTTGCTGCTGGGCTTGTTCACTAGGGTGGTTTACCTGGGGACCAATAATTATAGAGCATTACAAAAGAACTGTTATACATATTGATTGTGTAGCGACAGTAGCCACTTCAATTGACTGACTCTCCAGACAGATAGAATAGACTAGGCCCACTTTCGTTTTGACAATAACACAGCTCACACCGAGATACTACGATGAACTTTCGATGCAAAAATTAATATTAAGTTGATCTATAACTGCTGCTTCTTTCAAGCCTTGTTAATTTTGTTACAAATTAAAGTTACTTGTACGAGAGAACATAGTTCTTCTTACTTTTGTTTGTTACTAAAATTGCAACCATGATGCTGAACCTCTGAATCTCTGAATTATACAGCCCACGTCATTAATCTATAGGTGGGACAGTGTGGACTTGGGTGTTACTTGTTGCATTATCTCTAATAACCGTTTTCTATGGTCATATCTTTCTAACAACACTAGATCTATTAGTTATAAGAATAGAACTGTGACTTGTATTCGCAGCAACTGAGAACTTCAGAGACAATTATTTACTGCCTTACTGAATCATGAGAGAGTCTTTGAGCAAGAGCACATTAAAGTCTTCTTTTTCCACTTCTATTCACTTTGTTAGTAACACTATTGTACCTCTTCTTTTTACTATGATTGTAGTTCCCTGGATTTCTTGTATCTCACCGTGTTACGAGCTTGGCGGAGGGATATAAAAAAATCAACAAATTTTACGTGTCCATTCTGCGGAGTTATAAAAACATTCCGCACAGTGCGTGTTTTTAACTGAATTTTTAAAATTAAGTTGGGATTGGAGTAAATGTCTCACCATGTCTTATAGTTTTTTTTTCAAAACATTATTTAACACAATTATGTAAAATGATCTCTCAGGTTTTTAAGTATCACGTTCCCGAGACAGAATTTAAGAAAAAAAAAAGCTACATTAAAAATATCTAAGTTAAAAAGTTTTGATCAATAATTACAAAATAAAGTTACCAATTAAATAGAACCAAACAGTACAGATGAAAAAAAAACAAAAAAAGAACAAGAGATGAAGAGAGTGAACAGTAACAAAACTCTCGGAATGACTTTTAATCAAACTTTCTTCCTTTCAGGCCCATCGCCATATAACATATCCATAGAAAATGCGGCGTTGTTTTTCAAATGAAAAAGAACATAGGGGCCTACACCTTTTTCCAACAGACTCAAAGACTAAAAGTATTATTATACTGGTGCGAACTTACTGCACTGAGAATAATTATTATAGTGCACTCTCAGATTCATAACCCCAAAAGATCTAGAGCTAGATAGAATCAACAAGATTATGGGACTTTGATAATTTCCAACCTTTCAATACTATTAGTAATAGCAATTTTCACAATATGCAGCTGTGTGCTAACGACGTCAGACTAATATAAATAGAACGGGACATCATTTCCCAGTGGGTGTGGAGTCGCGGTTTTGAGATCTGGTGGTCTAGTGGTAGACGCTCGGTGTTTTAATTAGAAGGTCCACGTTCAAGTCCACGCTTGGAATGATAGAGTTTAATCTAAGAGAGAGATTCTACACACACAGACTTACTCAACTCACAGAATAAAGTATCCTTCTTCTCCTCCTCCTCCTCCTTTTTCTTCTTCTTCTTCTTCTTCTTCTTCTTCTTCTTCTTCTTCTTCTTCTTCTTCTTCTTCTTCTTCTTCTTCTATCAGTCCTACACTGGCATGCCTGCAGTCCTGCTGAGCTCTTCTGCCATCCGCAGGTCAGCCTGAGAACCGTAAAACTGTTGTCGCCGTGACGTCCCCTTGGGCACACAGGCCTTGATAAGTCTGTTTACTGTACTATATATAGCACTGTTCTAACTTCCGTTTTTGTGTGAATTAATAATGAACAAGGATTTGTAATAGACGCCCGAGTAACCCATGTAAAGACTTAAGGAACATCATGCACTTCATAAAATACGCTCAAGCCCTTCTTATAAAACAACAGAATGACGGAGCAAAAAAGTGTAGGCCTACTTTCATCTCCTGTGCATGAACAAATGTACCAAGATACACCAATCAACAAACATTTTGTTTATCTTTTCTCTAAATATCATCTCGAGTGGTCATCATGCACTTCATAAAATGCGCTCAAGGCGTGATTACAAAGCATCAGAAATACAGAACAAAAAAAGTATATTTTCCTCTCCTATGAATGAACAAATGTTCCAAGATACACCAATAAACAAAACTGTTGTTTATCTTTTCTCTTAATATCCCGGAAAGACCCGGATCTTGAATTTATGAGGCGTCCAACTCAATGATTCTCACTCCTCTGTCGTCAGAATTATGTATAATTAGGTCATTTTGGTAACTTCATCTGGTAACCAAAGAACTGGGTCATGGGGTACTAGAAGCAAAGCCGTAATAATTATACTCAATTTCCCGGTCCGACAAAGTTTCCTCTGGTGCTAATAGTACCGATGTGTCCCAAATTTGTGAATCTTAGCAACATGTACGAGCGTTCCGTTGCCTCCGTTATATCTTGTAAAATGATAATAAAGCACGAAAATCCACCGAAGCAATCTGTTATCACCTGGTTATGGTAACCAGATTAGCTCCGTTGCGCTTTCCGTGTGAGGTGAATATCAGAATACATCATGTGCTCTCTTCGAACTCCGGATAAGATAGATGTATCCTTATACAATTTAGAATGATTAGCACTAGAGTTTTAAGAGCTGAGGGAGAGATAGATCTAGAGATATATGGATGGATGGTGAGAAAATTGAAGTGAATGGAAAGAAAGTGCAAAAAAGGAAGAAGAAAGAGAAATCGAATAGAAGAGATAGAGAGAGAAAACAAAAGAGAGAGAGAGACAGAGACAGAGAGGGATAAAGATAGAAAGAGAGGCTGAGGAATGGGTCAATAGATGAAAACAAAGAACAAAAAAAAAAGAAAGATATAGATTTAGATGAAGAGCTAGAAAGATATAGTGAGTCGGAAAGAGACACAGGAAAAACCGAATACCATGGAAAGCAGTAGAGAAACAGAAAGTAAAAAAAAGAGAGAGAGAGAGGGAGAGATATATATAGAGAGAGAGGAAGAGAGAGAGACCGAGAGAGAAGGAGGCAGTAGAAAAAAGGTTAGGGAAGAGAGCTAGAGAGAGAACAACAGATGGATGAAGTATAATGTTATTCCTGGCAACCATCACCTGGAGTGACAGATGGTAAGGATTTCCAGACACACCGCCATCTTTGTAGGTTAAAAGGGGTCAAGCTGTCCATGAATGATGAGATACCGATAATATTTTTGTATGGATGAGAACGTCAATGCTACGCTTACCGACCGAGAGGTTGAAATGATGGGGGCGGGCAGATTTCCTGTGTGATAAATACAGCTGATCCGGATAGATAGAGACTAAAATCAGGGTTAGTATTAGGAACGATTAACTCAAGTTTGCAATGCAGCGCTTCATTTTTTAGAACGCATAGATTCCAGATATCTTCTGATCCGTGTTTAATTATCCTTTATAGCCATCAGGTAGTTCAAAGTTTTATGCCAACAATGCCCCAT
>BMAT01013758.1:28500-40817 GCA_019649035.1 Elysia marginata | reverse complement strand
TCTTTGGAATAGGGAGGTGTGGGGATGATTGGGGTTGCTGGACTGATGGGATATTAGTTCTTCTCAGGTCATGAATGATCGCGTGACCGTGGTTTTTGAAGAGGTTGCAAAGAACATTGTGAGATAAAAAAAAACTGTTGCTTACGATATTGGTGACATTTTCCCCCTCCTGTGTTCAACCCTATTTATCTTTCTCGTCTAAGACTATCCAATAAGGGTAACCGGTTTGAACTAATATGAGTCGCAACATTATCTTAGATTCTGTTTGTTTCAAATTAGATATAGATATAGCATGGTAGTGTGATATAAAACCGCCTCTAAGTCAAAGACGGGATATCACAAAACGTTCAGTATTATGAATAACTAAGGAATAGTTCTTGTTGAACCATCACACATAACAGCACGATATTAAATCAATAACAACGCTTTTACAAAAATTCTCATTAAAACAGCTGTGCTAAAACAATCTTTAAATCCAGACCTGACAACCTCCGCTGAACAAGATTGAACACTTTGTGACTGTATCTGGTAATATTTAACGTTACCCATATGGTGTTTCACTTAGTCAGAGAGATGATGTCTCGATGAGAAAGATTTTCAGGGCAACAAACTGAGGTTATCTCTTCTTCTCTTATTGTACAATAATTCACCTACGAATAAGTAAGAAAACATGCAGTGCGCCATAGCTATAAGAACCAATCTGAATTTATGAACAAGAAATAAATGATTTTTATGGATAGATTTAATTCTATTCCTGTTTACACTCCTCTACGGGCTTTGAACTTATTCTATTTAAAATATAGAACGGGAGATAAGCAGAGAAAACCAGACACAAAAGACCAATACCAGTTTTGAGTTAGTGCTCTTCGAAAAGAATAATTTGCTAAATAAGGAAGACATTTTCTCTAAAACATGCTATGAAATATGATGGTACAATATGGTATCTAGAGCAATATTTTTTATTATCTGAAGGAGCATTAATAACGTGTTTGAATATTGTTAAAAACTCAGAAACTAAGATAACTCTTGACTTCTGCTCCAACTTTCTCTGAGCGGCTCAAGACATAAAAAAGATCTCAAAATATAAGAAAACTTGAGCCCTAAGTCCTAAGACTAAGATAGAAAAAAAAACATGACACACAGATTGTAAAATGGAAGAAAATGGCGTCCCAAATCTAAGCTAAATCTAAGCTTTATGCTGACTCTAGATCAAGATATCTTCTGCATCTAGCTCTAAATCTAGATTATCTAAATTTGATTCTAGATATAAGTCGAATTTTTAGACTGTCATCTATTATTTTAGATCTACATCTTACCTATATTTTTCACAGTTCACGAAATGAAGCTAAGAACCAGACAAAACTATATTATATGCGTTCTTCCGAATACCATTTCATTCAAAGTGTGTAAGGTTTTCCCTTTTTTCACATAATAAAGAGTTGATATTTAATAATGTGTTTTAGCTTGCAAATGTTGAAAAACACATAGCGCATTTATCAACATTTTGTTAGAAGATGTCAGAACTATAGTCATTTTTTTCAAAATATAGAGACAAACCAAAGGAATCTCCTGGTTAAAGGCGTTTTCTAATTCGCCCACAAACTCATTCGCACTGACAATGAATCTTATTGAATGAGTGCCAAATTAAATCTAGCCTCGAACTCAAATTTGTTGTTACTCCTTTATAGTTTAAAATTAAAATCTGTACGCTTTACTTTTAATGCCATACTCTCACCTCCCAAACCTTCTTGCAGATCTAACGTTGTTCGTTTCAGTTCTTCAAAGCAACCAAATTTTACACACCTCGTAAAATGGTTTGGTTTTTGATCTGGTACAGTTTGTTATGCAGGGTACATCTACAAAGAAGTATCAACATTGTTTGTGCAAATTACCCGCGAAACTATACCGGCTCTGTGACCTAGCGGTAAGACACTCGCTCAGAGATCGGGAGGTGCGTGGTTCAATCCCCGGCCGAGTCAAACCAAGGACTTTAAAATTGGTATAAGCAGCTGATCCACCTATTGTCCGGCATTATGGATTTCGCGCTAAGTCTGGTCGGCCCGGTGTCAGGATAATGTGACTAGGCGTTGTGTATGCAAGCGCTCCTTACATCACAGTGTGGCAGCACGCTTTCAATTGTCCCCAGTGCCGTCTCTGATATAAATATTTAGTTGAAAAGAGACCTTAAAATTCAAACAATCAACCAACTACCCGCTAAACTATAAAACTACAAAGCTTGAGTCTAATTAACGGATATTCTTAATGATAAACGAATGCGCGTCAAGCATACATTGCGTTTTCCCAACTGTACGACAGGCGTTTTGAAGACGTCGCAAGATAATCATATTATACGTGCTTGCATTCTTTTTAGATCAGGCACTCTAGTATTTTCAAAGTTATTGAAATATACACGAATGCTATGATATAAATATTTTGCTTAATGATTCTCACAAAGACCAAACATAGTTGTATCGATATTAGGAGTGGAAAAGCATAACTTGTTTTTGACATTCCCTGGATTTGAACTTACCAGAGTATCTAGTGGGAAATGGTGTATTAGACTTGATTGGAATTCTCAAAAGTAATACATGAATGATTGAAGTGTTTCATTGTTGTCAAAAGACCGTTATACTGTGATTAGCCGGTTTTTTTTTTTTGTTGTCTTGTACTGTTTAAAACCGTGTACCATTGTACGATTATTGTATAATAATTATGTTATGAGTTTTGCTATTTAGTAACAATGATTTTGTACATGGAATACCATAGTGATGTCCCAAATAGATTATCGTACGAGATAAATTGTTTTAGAATATTTTTTTTTTGGTAATAGACGAAAGTCTAGCACCTGGTTTCACATTCTTCTCGCTAATATTTTTTCTCTTTATGTCTAGCACACACGCAAAATTATCTCCAAAGATAGCCCTTGCGGATTTGGTAAGTGTATTTTGATGAATTTCTAGTGATTCTAAGTAACTCCTAGTGATATTAAGTAACTCCTAGTGATTCTAAGTAACTCCTAGTGATTCTAAGTAACTCCTAGTGATGCTAAGTAACTCCTAGTGATGCTAAGTAACTCCTAGTGATTCTAAGTAACCCCTAGTGATTCTAAGTAACTCCTAGTGATTCTAAGTAACTCCTAGTGATTCTAAGTAATTCCTAGTGATTCCAAGCGATTCCTAGCGATTCCAAGTAATTCCAAGTAACTCCTTGTAATTCGCAGTGATTCCAAGAGATACCTAGTGATTCCTAGTGATTCCAAGTGATTCCTAGTGATTCTAAGTAATTCCTAGTGTCTCCAAGTAATTCCTTGTAATTCCCAGTGAATCCTAGCGTTTTCAAAAGTAAAGAATAAAGAGCGCTTTTATATAGCGCTTATCCACTACAGTGTTCTAAGCGCTTTACATGGGCTCCCCAACAGGCCATTCCCAACCAATGTACCTTCTGAACTCACAGAGGAGCAGCTAGTTAAGCGCATCACTCTAGCATTCTGACAAGATCTTTCACTGCCTATAGTCGGGTACTCGTTTAACGCATGAGTGAGGCGAAGAAATGTGTTTAAATAGCCTTTTTCAAGGACTAAACGTCGACCTGCCGAAAGAAGGACTCGAACCCTGGACCTCTCGATCCGGAAGCCGAGCGTCTACCACCAGACCACGACGCCAAAAGTAGCACCGCTTCTCTACGTTTACAAGCTTCAAAATGCAAAAATTTTATATCAACGCTTTTTAACTTCAGAATTTGTGTGTCCTAATTAATGACAGCCAGAGTGATTTACTTGTTATCGAATTATTTATTGATGTTTTTAGTTCTGAGCTTGAACAGTCGTCGAATTATTGCAATTCTCATTAGACACAAGTTTTACTAAAAAAATATCAACTTCCCTAGGGCAAATAGAGACCACTGTGGAAAATTAGCACTTTGACAAAATGGGTCGGGTGGCGGACAATGTATTCAATTTGAGAAAACTTGAAGATACAATAAGTTTTGCTGTCTATCAAATGTTTAAAAGTATTGAAAAGATTGCAGGAAACCACATCAAGGCACTCAAGATGAGGGTTGGTTGATGATCTCTTTAATTCCTATATAGTTTGAAATCTTCCAATGCATTGATATTTTTTTAAAAATAAAATATGGCGTCTTTATCCTCTAAATTCTTGGGTCATTTAATTTCAAAATATTTTTCCGCGGACTTGAAGGGCTTTGAAATCTTTAAAAGGCAAGATGGTTTTTGTTCTTCAAACTAAATTGGTTGACTTTACTTGGTAAGACATTAGCTTGCCAGACTGAAAGGAGAATTTCTCCATCAAACAGAGGCGCATAAGTGGCAGATCTAAATGAATAGGGTATGGAATTTGTGTTTGAAAATCAGTTCAACAATTTGAAACTTATCTAAGTCGTTGTGATTTTTCCCTGACAGAACACAGTACACGCCCGTTGAGATCCTATGGTTCGTAAGACTAATGTTACAATTGTTTGCCGGCGGTTTCTTGTTTTTAACCTAAATGTATGCGAATGTTATTTGCTGAACCATGACATTAAAAAAAGGCCGCAGATAAGTTATATCTAGGTTTTATTCCGAAATGTTATCTGCAAAGTAAAATAAGATTTAAATCAGTATTTGAACTGAAAATAAAATTTTAAACAAAACAAGAACCCAGTTTGAAGGAATTTAAGTTCTGCCTCCAGATTTCTCTTCCACAGAGGCAGAAGTCAGTCGGACTGTAAACAATGACGATGACACGACCAGCTTCTAAAATATAAACTATCTAAATTACCAGCATCAGTGAGGACGGGTTGGCACTGGAAGTATTAGTAATCAAGACCACAACATCAACTTTCCTCTTCGGGTACTCTTGGCGGAAAGCTCTGGAGTCAAACACCACTTGGTATCTGAAGCCTTCTCTCTACCCAGAATTCTTCTTTATCACCTGATTTCCTATCCAACTGACCAATCAAACTACCGTATTTTGAAACAGTTTAACAATTCTGCCGCTCCTAGACATTTAAATCAACTTATTCCGCTCACCCCCGAACTCCCATGAGACTAACGTTACAAGTTCCAAGACATGTCAATTGATACAATAAGATAACCATTGCGTTCTACCAGGGAGAAATAAAAGCGGTCTGGTGATCTGGGCACTGGCTCTATCGCCCACCAAGCTCCCCTTGCTGCGGCTGAGTTCACTACAAATTAATACAACAGATAATAGTTGCAAAAGCATTTAGTATCAACACAAAGCAAAGCAGCGTCAAAACATTTTTTCAGCGCACGACGTTTTAGTTCAAAACCAACAAAAGTTGTACCAAGAGAATGTCTTGATTCGAGATAAAATCTTAAGAGAACAAACATACGTGTAACGTTTCCAAAACCACTGACTTCTATGAGCGTCCGCCATTTTGATAGCCAAACGCAATCCTTGTCTAATCTGCACAGCCTCAATATTGGATCTTAGGAATCATCGCTTTACTCTGCACAACGCCAGAAAGTGAAGAAACCTGGAAGCTTATTTTTTCCAGCTAATTATTCATGTATTTTACTTTCCTTAAAAGAAAGAGCGGTGGCGACATCAGCAGGGCGATTGACGGCTATCCGAAAGGTTTCAGGTTTGATTCCTAGCTCGGACAAAACCTTTATTTGAGGGTGTGACAAAAGGTCGAGATTCTTTTGGTTTTGATGGTGGACTAAGTGTTTTAACGCATAGCAAAGAAATTAAGATTGTCATCAATTAGTTTTTTAACTTTGTATCCCTGTTAAACTATATCATCTAGTCCTGTAGGAAAATTTTATCCGAAAAAGACCTTACAGCTTAAAAGAAATTAAGGAAAAACAACAGAAATTATGTCGGTTGTGATACAGGACACAAATTTTGTCCTGCATCACAACCAACAGATTTTGGGTGGTCAAATCATCTATAATTTAACAATTATATAACAAAGCATTATGATGCCATTAAAGAAATTCATAACATCACATCAATATGACAGTATTGTTACTTTGAATGCTTTTTTAAAAATATACTTTGTCCTCAATCACAAACGATAGATTAACCAAGTTTTGTCCCAGACTCATCTCCCCTGTGGTACCCAACACTTAATGGATAGCGAGGTCTCTTCATACTCGGCGAGAAGTAAAGACGGAAAAGAAAGCAATAGCAAGTAGCCTATGTATGCCGTGTGCCTGAAAAATAAAGACCCTGTTCCTTTGTTCCTTGTTCTCCGACGCCTTTTGCTATTTCCCAAAACTCTTGCTCATTGCTAGTTACTCGGTTTTGACTGGAGAGGGTAGAATTGTGACCACTTGTGAGTTAGCTACGAGACAGCTACGATACTCGGTTGGTTGTTTGAATTTTCAACGTCCCATTCAACTTCGAGGTTATATCACAGATGGCGCCTGGGACAATTGAAAGCGTGCTGCCACGCTGAGGTGTAAGGAGCGTTTGCATACACCACACCCAGTCACATTATCGTGACACAGGGCCGACCAGACTTAACACTAAATCCATAATGCCAGACACTAGGCTGATCAGCTGCTAATACCAATAATAAAGTCCTTGGTTTGACTCGGCCGGGGATCGAACCACGCACCTCCCGATCTCTGAGCGAGTGTCTTACCGTTAGGCAACAGAGCCGTGGCCCGTGTGCCTGAAATATAAAGACCCTGTTCCTTGTTCTCTTATGCCTTTACTATTTTCCCAAATTTTTTGCTCATTGCTAATTACTAGGTTTTAACTGGAGAGGGTTAAATTGCAAACATTTGGGAGTCAGCTCAAAGACAGCTGCGATACATAGCTGAAAGCGTAGAAAACGATGAAATAAAACAAAATATCGCAAGCTAGCACCGAAAAATCTTTTGTAAAACGTGTCAGATTTGTTACAAAAACTTAACTTAAATATTGAAAAGAGTAATTAAAAAAAACTGCAAAACGTTCTTAATGTGTATTTAGGACGATTCCAAGCTATGACACTGGTCTATCTGCATAGACAAAAAGAAATGTCATTTTAGATTTAACCCTATTACAGTGGGAAGTCACAAAAATGTCTAAAGTCTGTGTTTTAGTTTTCACATCTCAAAAAATACTCACCGCTTCCTTCGTATGTCGCCATATTTTCATGGTAGATCACAAAAGGTTTCACTAAATTTTCACCTTAGCTTTTTACCTCGGCTGTTTATAAAAAAAATCATTTTCATTCTTGAGCGTACACATAGACCGCACATTAATACATTTTGTGTCAAGACTTTGAGTTTTTGCCAGCTCGTCCGAAAGCATCAGAAAAAGCAATCCTTACAAAGTTTTTAAAAATATTTTTAACCCACGAAGTGTCAGCCGGCCGATTAAATCGGCCTATAAACTGGATTTTTTTTAAAAGCACTAATGCTAATGGAAATTATGACGCAAAAATCAATATGGACACTTCTAGGGTTAAAAACTTGATAAAAACTAAGCCACATTGCATAAATCAACTAGTTACACTTGGTCATTTTCAAGTGTGCAAAGTCTGTTCAACGCTGAAACTTTAATGTTTTTTTAAATTGAAAGTAAGTATAGTTTAGAAGAAAAAAACGTACAAAAACAAATCAAATAGCACACTTAAGTTTGCGAGCCACATGCTTTGATTATAAGGTTTTGGTTTCCTCAAATTATTGCAGTTACTAAAAGGACCCTGATATGTAATCTTTTTTCGTGGCTTTTACCAGTAAATGTAATTTCTGAGATAAGATTTGTGCTTCAGACCTAATGATTATACATCTTATGAAAACAGAACCAGGTGGATGTCTGAAGGTATCTAGACTTATTGATCTAGACGAGATTTTATTTTTTACCTTTTGTTTTTCACATCAAAATTGTTAGCCATATAAGAATATCTATGTCACCCAGACCGACCTGTGGATGACTGCATAATTCATCATGGCCGCAGCCATCTTAGTATGAGACTGACGAGAATCACAGAAGAAGAAAAAGAAGAAGAAGAAGAAGAAGAAGAAGAAGAAGAAGAAGAAGAAAAAGATGAAGAACAACAACAACAACAACAACAACGACAACAACAACAACAACAACAACAAGAAATCCGCAAATTCAACGCGAAAGATTTCAAATATTGTGTGACAGTCTTCTGAACATCAACACGTTTTTAATGTTAAAACAGCATACTTTTTGCTTTGTTTGAGGAATTTCTCTTAAAAATCATTAGGCCTAGCCCTCAATCCAAGACATTCACTTTCTTTTCTGTGGCGACTCGCAACCATCAAAGAAACAAGCACGACGCGCATAACTAGCGGTCAGACTTCTTGCTGTAGCGATCGACACGAGAACCAAGGTAGCTTTATCTTAAGCCACATCCACAGAAACAAAAAATATAAGTACATTACTATAATTTTATCTAGTCTTCACGTTATGTCCACAAAAGCCAAAGTTATAAAGCTGGGCAATGCACCTTCAAAGAGAACAGATGATGCACTTGGGTGCGAGTGAGATTTAATTTCTTTTGATACTCACCTGTCCTGTCACGTTTGTCTTTCATAATTGTCTCGCAAACCAGTCTGGACTTCATCACGCTTATAATAACGTAAAACAAGTGCCAGGCACGCCCTGCTTTTAAGAATTTCTAAGAGTCTCCAGCCGATTAGTGAGGGCCGGAACCAGGGAAATCAGAGTAAGATTTCATAGTTCTACTAAGTTCTGCACAAGGTGGTGGTGAGGCAAGGAAAGTATGATCATACAGGTGTATTTTTGGAGGTTTTTTTTGTGAGGCGACTACAAGGTCTATCAGGTCAAAACCTTGGCCAGTTGAGTTATTACTATTTTGTAAGAGTTTATAAGATTACCTCAAAGATCTTAAATGTTTTAAAATTCCAACTTTATTAGCGCGCAAGGTAATGTTTTTATATAAAAGCAGATAAAACAGCTTATTAATATAGCGCACATTTAGTTTTGTCATTAAATGTCTTTAACTTAATACTAGTCAGAGCGACTTGGGGCTGATTCCCCTCATTGCGTTATTAGTTTTTTTCAAGTCTACTAAAATCTTTTTATGTGGATCATAAAGACATATCATATGTACAACATAAACAGGTTTGTAAAAGCCAAGGAAAAATTCTTTAATTTTAATTTTTTTTACACTTGACTGCATGAGTCTATCATTCCGTCTATTCCGAAAGTAAAAAAATCGTGACACAAAATAAACTTTCTGGGATGTGTTTTAGCATTGATACAGCAATGACAAATCAAATCGCTTAACATTAGGCCGAGCAATGTGTCTATGACTTGAGTTATCAATAACATAATCTTCATCGTGAGATCTGAACAAAAATTGCCTGTTTGATTTACAGGTACTGGGATTTACACTTTCTTACTACCGGAAGAATCCGCCTTACCAAACAGAGCCTTGAACGTGTTGCGGTATCGCGTGTTACAGAGTAAGTAGATATAAATATTCATATTGGCGTTTATCAAATAAAACGTCTCTATAAACATCAGAAATAGCCGGCTCTCTTTCCTATATCTTCCCTGTAGAGAAAAGTTGCCTATAAAAGCTTTCATGATGGAGAAGATGGATGGGGGCGAGAAGCAAATAATAAACACCACTGAGACCAACACGACCGTTTTCACGACGCGAGTGTCTTTCCTTTTGTCCGACTCGGAACTAGCGCTGTTCGAGGCGGATGATTCGCGGAACTTTGAGGACCTGTTTAAACTGATAGACAGAATAATCACACATACGATTACTAGAATAAAACTCGCGTAGAGCAATGAACCAGCGAATGCAGTGTAGGTTGCCCACCGATACCCGACAAGCACTGCGAACAATCGATTTGTCTGCGGGTTTCGAAGGTGAACGGTTTTCATCGGGGAAAACGTGAAGAGCAGAAGGCCGATGGTGGCGCCTGAAGCAACCAAGATGGCGACCAGTTGACGTTTGGCTGTGAGAAAGTACCGGACCTTGAAGGGCATGGCGACACAGCAGCACCGCACTACCGCTATCACGACTGTGGTCAGCACTGAGATGCTCTGTGGAAAGGTGGCCGAGTAGTAGCACGCCCAGTACAGCGCCTGCAGCTGGAGTTCGACTCTCTGGACGCCGGCGAAGATGGTCTGCTGTAAGATGTAACTCAGACTGCTGATAAATACGATGATGGACGAGAGACCGTCCGAGACGGACAGGATGAAGAAGTTCTGTGTGACTCCGTCAGAAAGTCCGATTTTCAGGAAAGTGACAATGTTGATAAAGTTGGAGCAAATACCCACGATGCCTAGGGACGGGTTGATAACAAGTTGGATGATGAATCCGAGAAGATTGTAAACTTCGTCACTTATAATTCCTCCTGGAATTACTGGCGCCGTGCGATTGGACATTTTCTTAAAAGTTTTTTTCCTGGTTCAAAGCTGTCTTACATTACGTCAAACAAAGCAATGATAATGTTATGTGAATTTAAAAAGAGCCTGGGATAAAGTGTTAAGTTAGTATCTATTTAAAACCAACCATTTTTGCAGCCGGTGTAAACGCGTCGAATTCAGGCGCAATTATATTTGGAAGAATCTTTTTTTTTTAGTATTACAAAATTCAAACGTGTTTCTGAAACCAAAGTGTATCTACTTCCTCAACTTGTTTTAGGTTTTACTGATTTAGAAGATAAGCTTTCCGAAAAGAAAAGCGAGAGTTACTAATGCGGTTACCCTATCTAAGTCTTAATCCTATCCTTTGTAGCAGCTTCGGGTTGAGGGAAAAACTTGTGTTATCACCGTCACCAAACTTACACGTTGAGGAAGCACTGTTATACGCGTCGACAGTTTTCGTCGAACAGAAATTATTTTAGGCTTGACTTTGTAGTTAGCTATTCTTTCTGATGGAATCAAAGCATTATTATGTGAATGTACCCTATTCCATTTATAACTTATTCACTTCTTTAATGAGGGTGCTCGTATTCCTCAAAGAGCATTAATTTTAATGGCCAATTATTATGGACGCAAAAATATTTGAGGTGAGACCACTTCGCCCATCTCATGCAGGCTACAATTAACACAATTCAGTCACTGTGCATGTCTAGATCTCCAAAATCCGGTGATTTAATAAAGGTTAAACAGGTTCGGGAGACCAGCTACGGTGGTTTAGATCAATTAGCAAGGTGCTTGAAACAGTCTGAAGTCCCGATTAGTTATTTCGTTTTTTTTTTAAGAATCGAACAATGATAATAGGCCGGCATTCGCAACTTTACACTTGTTAGGCTCGGGTAACTTTTGACATTCACGTAACAACAAAAAATTCTCCAGTATTTTTTTTATACAAATTTACCGTGAAGGGAGAGACATATCTAAATATCTGCCTTGAAAATTATCACCTTCTCACATTAGTTCCCAATCATGTGTAATTTAAGAAAGTCACTATTGAGATTATCTGGTTCAATATAGGAAGAGGGCAAAAAGGTATAATAGGGCTGAACTGGTATTCTTATTTAAACACCTCTGCCTATAACCAAATTTCGCATGCGTATGTCGCAAATTTCACGCTAATTATTTAAGCATTGCTTGTTTCTGTGCTTGTGAAGCAATGTACTGATCAAAATTACCGCAATTCTCCCAAAATACCTGTTAGACTGTCAGTGTTGTTTAAAAATACGAAAAGTTAGAATTTTCCCCAATCTTGAACATATTTTGAGAGATTTTAAACTCGGCTTTTTACCGTGTGACCCGTAAGTGGGATTTAGGAGACGCATTACAAAATACTTTTCTGTCATTTGTCCATTTTTATTTGAGACTAAAAAGTATTTAATTTTTTTATGGCGTTTTTCTTTCTTTTGCAAATACTATAGTATAATCCAAATGTCAAGATAAATGCACCCTGTTTTCTGCTTTTCCAGATCTTATTGCAAAAAAACAATCATAGTATAGAAAGTTTTTTTTCTGTTACTTTCCAATTATTTTACATGTATTTATAAAGCCAGAGAATGTTTAAAAGATTCCCGTAAAACAGTATTAAATCTATATTTTATATTTTATTAACAAACTGTGAAAATCTAAAACCTGGTACCAAAAAAAAATTATAAATACTTTTCCCCTGTCTTAGTTATATCCTCAGCTATAAAGCAGAAACTACAGTAACACTTTTTGTTACAAATAAAGTGATAATATTCATAATATCCGAATTTGAATTAGACAACCGGGCTTTTCCGACTGGAAACGAAGTGTCACAGTTTTAGGCGTGAAGGTAGTAGGCTGTGCCGGCGCAGTGAGATGTTCATCGCAATCAACTTGTTTTCGTCCGATAAGAAACATAACGCATGAGCATTGCAGTAAGAGTTATATCGGTGGTTTTTGTTGTTG
>BMAT01013750.1:178550-209484 GCA_019649035.1 Elysia marginata | reverse complement strand
ACTACTACTACTACTACTACTACTACTACTACTACTACTGTTTTGATTATTGATGTTGTCATACTGTAATAAAATTTTGATTATAATATTGTATTTAATCTGAACCGTTTTGTGTACGTCCTACTACATCACCCGTTCTCCTTAGAGAATGCTTATTCTAAGGATAAATTTGTTAACTTTTTTTGTTTTCTTTTCCTTTTTTTTTAAATTTGAGCTCAAAGATCTTTCTTTGATCCCATGCCTCACATAGTGCTAAAAATTTGAAACAAGCCTCTGGAAGGCCTGAGATAAAAGCCTAGGTCTACTTGTCAAGACATCTTCAATCAATGTCGAGTCCTGAGATTTCTTACGTTGATTTCTCACGCTCTGGGTGATTCGTTTTCCATAATGTTCCAGTATAGTCACACATTTGCGTAAGAAGATGGTCAATTTGCCACTCTTTTTCTCTATAGCCACACAGGTGGGAAATAAAAATGGGGTGCCATTGCCATTCTGTTTCACTGTTACAAAAAAAAAAAAAAAAAGGAAATCAGTTTGATGCGATTTCGGCATAGCAAAACTTTCGATTTGCTCTGATTAGGTTGATTTTTTAAATGAATTTTTTTTTCAGCAACCATGTTGTTTGATTTTTAAAAGATATTTTCCATCACCTTTGGTTCTAACTCTCATCTTTCACACATTTTCTCTTTTCCTTTTCTCTCTGTCTGTAATATATCTATTAATCTTCATGTACGTTTGAACCCATGAAATCTATTTCTCCAACCCTCTCCATTTGCAGCAGAATTAAGATGCTTCAGTGCTCACTTCGAGATAATCGTCATAATTGGACTGTCAACCTACTCGCAGTGGTCGCCCTTTGACAACAAGGGACTTCTGCCAACTGCCTGGCGTTGCCGGGTTCCCGGGCCTCTGGGCTCTGACCTTGGTCGGTCGGGCGTTGGCCCGTGTTTGGACTGTTGTCTGGCGGCTTTCGGTGTAAGTATACCTTCTTTTGGTTCAGATATTCTGACATGATATTTAATAATTAAATCCTAAATAATGATATATAAAAAAACATCAATGCGCATTGTAGAGCTAAAAAGTTTCACTGTTCTCTGGGATTTTACGAAGCTAGTACATGTATATGCTTGGTATATTCTGAACTGAAGAGAACAAGGATTCTTTCCAACATCTCTATAGTAAGCCCTCTTTTTTAAAATACCCAACCAAATTTGAAATAAAATGAACAATGTAATATAGTTTGGTTGTACTCCATAACAACATTGCTGCCTGAGCTATAACCCTTCACTTAATGTTGGGTTTTTCCTTCAGGTTGCCGAGCTATGCATAAGGAAGTGAATTGATCTGTTTCCTGGCAGGTCAACCTGGTGCCTGGGTCTTTACCACCAAGTTTTTCTAATGCCTTTTCCCTGAGGCTGTCATGTTTTTTGCAGCGTTGAAGTCCCCTAAGATTCACAAACATGCTGTAGGAAAACTTTTTTTTTTAGACTGGGCTAAAGATCATTGTAGAATTAGCCAGAGTTTCCCATGCTTTTCTCATTGAACGAATTTTGTCCCTTTTCGAACCCACCTTTCTCCACAACTTTCCACGCTCTCCTCTTCCTCTCCCTTCTTTTCCTGCTGTTGCTCCTTCTTTTCTTCTTCTAGGCATTTACTGCTCCGTCTTCTTTGTTTTCCTCACCTCTGATTCTGTTTTACACACACAAAAAAAAAGAGAGAAGGTGATGACATACCAGACCTTTACCAGTATTGGTCGAGTTTGGTTTCTCATTTATATATATGCCTTCTGTAAAAATAGCTTTTTAGAGGTACTATTATAATAGCTTGCGGTAAACAGCCGCCTGCAAGAATCTTTTTGAGGGTCTTCTTAAAGATAAAATCAAACTGAGAAAAGAAACCTCAAACTTTTCTTTGTGTCACTTCACCGAGTCTTCCTTGTGATTAAATCTAGCACAGACCGAATTCTCCACACTTCACTATAACCTGATTAGTTCTGATCAGTTTCCCAGGCCTTATCTCTACTTAAATTTACCACCCTCTTTTTAATTCTTAATGGACTTCATAAAAGATAATCAAACTATATTTTGTCACACATCTAAATTTGACTGCTGCTTTCCAGTTGATTCTCTAGGCCTGTCAACATTACACAGTCGAAATCTATGGCCATGGGTGCTTTGGAGAAAGCTCAGTGTGCTACTGGTGTTTTGGACTTAAAAACAATAAAATACAGAAGTTTCTGGAAGTGGCAGCTGTTTCTTTGAAAACAAACACATTAAAGCGCTGAGTTTTAGTCGTATTTAACTGCTCGCACAACGTCTCATTTCTGATCCCTTACACAAAGTAAAGGCAAACCGTTAGTTCCATTTTTTATATAATTTACTGCATTTTAGTGCTGCCTTCGTTACAAACTTTCCTTGTTTTCCACGCTGTTTGAATTTTTAAAACCTTTTTATGCACATGATAGTATCGCTTACCCTTTCCACGCTGTTTGAATTTTTAAAACCTTTTTATGCACATGATAGTATCGCTTACCCTTTCACCGCTGTTTGAATTTTTAAAACTTTTTTATGCACATGATAGTATCGCCTACCCGTCATTGGAATTACACCAGTTTTTAGCGTTGTAACTGTAAATTGTGTGTACTAAATGGAATTCTTTTCCAAATGCTTTATTAGATATACACAGAAAGTTAGGAACCTTGTACACGCATACTTAATTAAATCAACGGGCTTGTCATTGTGCCTCGAGAAGTATCAAACATTACTTGGTATCCTTTGTTACAACCCTGAATTTTTTAAGTCTGAAAAGAATAAATCCTAATACAATCCCAGTTAAAATTTGTGACAACACCCATCCCCTTAATATAGTAAGATAAGTTATATAGCGAGCTTTATTATGTATACATTGTATAAATACATATGATTGTCTCGCTACAAAAATATATAGACCCACGTCTTTGTCTCGATGTCTAACAACAACACCTTTCACCGCGCCGGTTGTGTTTATGACATGTGAACTTAGTCGCGATACATTAAACCCAGAACATTTTAATTTTTGTACAACACGCTTCTCTGTCCCATTCTCCTTCGGTCCCTCTGTCTATCGCACCCCTCTTGCTTTTAAGAAATCTAAGTACTTATTTTTGTATTGTTTGTTTGTGTCGTTTGTTTCAGTAGGGATTATTACCCAGCATTCAGTCTCATTTATTAGGAAGACATTACTGTACGGCTGATTGTTCTCTTTTAAGTTCATCGAAGTCTTTTAAGCATATTGCAGACGATTATTATGCTATTTTTCTCAAAGCAGCACTATATTTTTTATTCCTGTACTTAATCTTGTTTTCTGGGTTAACTTTTGAACATGTTAACCGCTCTGTCGTCTGCGCGGGCGTACGTGCGACTATCCCGAGATGTCATCATGCTTGGAGTTGTCGACACATCTAGCACTCTGTGAGACGTGAGACGGTCAAAGTGCCTGGAGCCATTCCTCGACCTAGAATGTTACCTCCTATTACATGATCTGCTCTACTTATCTCTGAACACTGTACTACGATGCTGCCCGATTCAATTCACACTTGACGAATTCCCACGGTTAGAATGATTCTTTGACCCGGCTCCCCTCATTCACCCCCTTTCTCACTCTTTTACGCCTTCTCGCTCCTCTCTTTCTTTTGGCTTCTTCTCCTAACCATACATAGAAACGCAGTCCAGAAATATAACCACAGACGTCCTCCAGTCGTTCAGTTGCTTATGGGCGCGCAGTCAATGACATGACAAATTTTCTTGTTTTCCCAGTCGATCACACAGCGAGTGAGTTAGTACAAGACCACCAGTCCTGGCCATTGTTATAGCTTAACAAGGTTAGACATAGAAACATTGTGACAAATGTTAAAATGCTATCTAGATCTCTGCTCTTAGGTATAGCCAGATCTCTGCTCTTAGGTATAGAACCGTACATGTATCGCATTGGAGATAGTTTTGTTAAAGGTTCTTAGGTTACCGTATTACTTTATTCATATTTTTTTGTAGCAGTTGTATAGCTTTAAGTTCATGTGTTTTTGGAGGAATTATAAAAGTTCTGAACTTGTTATGTTCCGCTTGGAGGATTTGCAACTTTAGAACGGCATGACAATTTTTCGAAGCTTCCATCCATGTCAGTTACGCTATACGAGTGACGGGATTTAAAAAGCATCTTTGAGTTTCGTGTTTATCAAGTTTGACGACCGCTTTGTAAACCATTATTTCACGTTTTTTAAATAATAATACGTTAACCAGCTCGAAGAAGAAGCCATGGGAGGTCAAACGTAACAGTTGAGGATGGTATCGCAATGATGCTTTCTCTCCCGTACACCCACGGCTTCTTTAACTTTGGAGGTGACCGCTGCAATGAAAAGCCATTTTTACTTGTTATTTTCTTATCTCCAGAGAAGTTATGAACTCATGTGACAGCAATGTCGCCTTAATTATTTTGTGTTTGCGTACCGTGTGCAAAATGTAATTTACTAGAACAACAAAAATACACCGCCTTGTGTCTGCAAAAGATCTCATTTCGATTCCTCGGACAGATTATGAAAGACTTCTATGCACTAGATTCCATAATAGTTATCCAGATGTTCACTTGGTAAGGCTGTTGAAATTTTAAAATTGTTATTAGGATAGAGTTACGTAAAACTAGATCTAGTTACTATAGTAACTGTTGTCCTATGGTACGAACTGTGTGCAGAGCTTTTTTTTAAATGAAGAATTCCCTCAACCATTAAGCGTTTCTGCTCCTTTATATTCCAGCCCTACAGTCTGTCTGTCTCTCTCTCTCTCACACACGCACACATACACTCTATCTATATATCTTTTTTACTCTACTGTTTTTTCTTTCTCTCTCTACTTATGCGCCTTTCCAGCCCGTCTGTCTGTCCTTCCCTCTCATCTCTGACTTCATATATCTACCTAAAGACTGAAGACGATCACAATAATTGAAAAAACAATAAATACTTTCTAAACATTACTCACCAGACAAGCCAATTTATTTTTTATAGGGCCTATAACATTGTCGAATTTATACGTATGCTTGGCTTAGAGACATAAATTGAAACTGAAAGTATCGCTCCTGTCACATTCATAAAACGTGGCTGTCATTTTTACTAGACATCAGTAAGTTACATACTATAAGGATAGATGTAGCATATCAGTCATAAGAAAAACTAATATAAACTTAAACAAAACGTCATATAAAACTATGTTTAAAAGTTATGAATAGGTTTCTCTTTCTTTGTAATGGTGTGTGACAGTGGTTATTATCCTACAGTTGCTCTTCTTTTTTATATCTGTCTGTCTGTCTCCCTCTCGACTCAAAATAAATAGTGGAGTCACCTACTGCGCAATAAAGTGGTTGAAAGATTTCAAAGGTATGAAATTAGCAGTGGAGAGAAGTAGGCTTTTTTTTTTAGTTTAAAGCAATGCGGTGGGTGCCGAAGCATCTATAAATCGAAGGTTCGAATCATACTAAAGGCGGACATTTCGGACGTTTCCACTAAAAAGCCTATTTCTCTCCACTGCTAATTTCATACCTTTAAAATCTTTCCCTGTTGACCCATTCTGTATTTGAATGTATAGCCCATTAACCGATCTATATAACTGTGACATCTATTTTTTCGCCCTGCTCCTGCTTAGTACCCTCGAGATTTAAGTTAGATGCCAATTATAGTTCTTGAGAAGTAAAATAGAACTAACTCCAGGACAGACATTTAATGAGGGATTAGTTTACCTCATGCCGTGAAATACGAGTGTTATAATCCCATTTGATCTTTCATTTTAATTTTTAACTAGACAACAACACGCTGTGTACTAATATTGCTCATTGAACCTTGCAGTAGCCTAATAAGCAACCAGCCTAAAACCGGTGCAATCAAGTAAAGTGCTTCAGCTACATTTCGTGCCACTAGCTTCCTTCAATACATAGAAACTCATTCACTGTGTTGGGTGAATGGGATCTTTGCAGTCATATCTTATCCTCCAGAACACACCCAAATGCAAACGATGCATTATCAAGTCTTAACCTTCTAATTGGCGTAAATTATATATATACGATAAATTATGTACAACAGAAATGTTTTTTCATTGAATATTCTCGTACTTAATGTTCAAGGATAATCCACCTGCAGTTCAAGGCTAATGGTTTATGCACTCTAGAAACGCTGTGGTAGTAAAGCGAGGCGCCGATTGCCGTTTCTCTACCAGTAAACGGAATTTAACTGTCGTCATTTTCTGACACCTAAATTTTCAGAGCAAACCATTTAGTGTTTAGTGAAATTTGCTTGATTTAAGTTATGAAAGATGTGCTCAGTTTTGGATGGTTGGTGTAGCATTAAGACTGTTTCCCTTATACTTATCGTCATCTTCATCTTCAGTTTTTTCCCCCCTGCTGAGCCTTCTCACACATCCCTATTCTACTTTACATCTTTTTGCTTTCGTTTATTTGTAGCTTTGTTGTTTTAAAAAAAAAAAAAAAAAAAAAACCACACACACACAAGCTAAGCTAACACCATAAAAAAATTTTGGAAAAAATTTTTTTTAGAACAATAGAAAAATAGTTCTGCAAGTGTTAGGCAAGAGAAATGAGTTCAACGGGAGCTCTAAGTACCTGGAACGCAATGTAACTCTGATAAAAGCTGTAATCTTCTTAGCCTACCACCAATGAGGGACCTAACCAAGTTTTCATTATTATCACATATATACAGATAAGAAAAGCCGTTGTGGATATAACTAGGATGGGAAGCGACAACCGTTTTACTGGTGGCAGAAGCGTGCGGATTAGTATGCACTTAAATTATGTCACACCTCCTTTACATTATCATATGTGTCTAAGAGGCGAGGATATCCATCCCCTTACAGTTCGTAAAATAGATAAAATCAGTTGCGTTAAAAATAACTCAGATTATTGTTTTACTAGTCTAGTTTAAGTGAATGCACTAACATGAAATTCTGGATCTGCTTCTTTTTACATAACTTACTAAATATTGTTTTAAATGTGTTCAAACGAATAGGGTAAGTTCGGATAACCATCAAAATGTCCCTTGATGATAAGATCCAGATAATCCGGATTAAACTTTTGAAGCTCCAAGTCTTGTTCAAGTTGAATATATCTTGATCGGCCAACGAACTCCTAATCCATGAGATTCCGCAGCTTGTGAACAAGATAGCGTGCGGCAATCCTCAAATAGATGATTGTTCATATACTGCTCAATTTGGGCAATATTATATTAGTTATGAACCTTTTCTTTAAGAACGTATACTTTAATATCAAATAGGCAGGAATTGTTCGATCATTTTCACGCTAAACCTACTTCAATCGACTGGTAATTATAAACCTTAAATCTTAAATCATCAGTGATCGTGCAGTGGCTGCTTCTACTGTTGATTCTAAGTATTTGGTGAGTTGTATGCTGCATCCTGAAACAAAGACCTGGTTTCGGAGATTTGCAACATTTTAATGCTGAAGATAAGCTTTGCCATGTCGGTTCTAAGTGTATACTACGTTGATTGAAATAGCCAAGGTCTCCTCGATCGGCCAACAGTCCAAACTAGATCGAACCGGCAGCAGCAGAATCAGCCAATCTAAAGATTGATACCATCGAACTTAATGACTAATTGCTTTATTTATCCTTACCGATAATCTTTGCAGCTTTACTTATCTTGCTTATGAACTTATTGTAAAATTATCACAATTTGGAATAGGTTATGTGCAAGTCGTTGCTATTCAAAGTGACATTCTCATTTTAATGACTTTTTGAATCAGGCTTTAGCAGAAGCATCTTGTTATCGAATTAACTGAGGAGTGTCTAGGAAATATTGTTCTCTAGTAGCCAACGTGTTTGATGTTTTTTGTTGTTTCATAACGAGCGACCGCATCCAAGGTCTTGTATGACGTGTGCGTGTTATTACAGTCATTTGACATGACACTTTTATAAATAAACCAGGGCGTCATGCCCGGCCATTCTCTAGGGAGTGTTGGTTTGACCAAAGTTTGCCCTTTTTGCCGATGCCCTCAACAATATAAAATCCCTCACACCCACCTCCATCCCGGTGGACTAGCAAAATTTTACATAGCACTGATTCCAGCCGGACATGTTTACATGGTTTAATCTTCTGGAAGGCGCTTATAGGGAATCTGCAAGCCACCCTCTCTGTAATGTTACATTGTTAGAGACCCACACAACAGTTCTTACTTACTTACATCTGTCGAATAACACCCCCAAGCTCCCTTGTTACGCGCATACTTAGGCGATTAGTGTTTGTGTAATTATCAAAAGTTAACGGTATGTTACGGGTTAAGATATGCTATACGCAATTTTTTTTTACCCATGC
Source organism: Elysia marginata (assembly GCA_019649035.1). Classification (NCBI taxonomy): domain Eukaryota; kingdom Metazoa; phylum Mollusca; class Gastropoda; family Plakobranchidae; genus Elysia; species Elysia marginata. Next base: position 201,124 of record BMAT01013750.1, on the reverse strand, counting down.
AGTCACACCTGTGTTTATTTGCCTGTAGAAGTGTGCGTCACAAACAACTTATTTATAATTAAATATGAAATGAGAATAGAGCACAAAATTATCATTATTTCCCGCAAGCAATTGTCTTCTAAGCGGGGGTTGGCCAAAAGGAACGATAATTTGGCTCTAATCTTATATGTGAGCTTGTTCGACTTGGCTAGGTCACAGCAAATCTTAAATGTTGTACGCTTATGATGGTTGTAGGATTGGGGAGAGAGGCTCGCGCATCAAACACATCTTCCTTAATTCACCCATTTGTACTAGGTACCCTGCTTAGGTCAACAAATCCTAACGTAAACAATACAAGTCTAACACTCGGTTGCACCAACGTGGTTTAATGTGAGTCCGACATAAAGCTAAGCCAGACTCAGCTAAATCACTCTTGAGGTTTAACTTAAAATCTGTGTTACACCAAGCGTGATGTAGCTAAACCTAGGTTTGAATCGAGGAGAGTAGATTTTTCTAATTTCAGTAATTTGAAGTGGTGCGCTTGCTTGCAAACACTGGGCTGGTGTTTCCCGCATTTATACTTTCAGTTGAATAAAAAGTAACCGTCATTCATCACAAATTCGTTTAGAGTCTAGATTTTATGATTTTGTCTTTGAAAGGGATTTGGGGTATTTATTTATTTGCAAGGTGGATGCAATTGCATCTCGTTGCAAGAATTCTTTAAAAAGTCAGTATTTAAAGTTTAGCGGGAATACAAGCATTCTTCAAAGTCTGATGGGATATAGCTTCTCGTATCATTTCTGTTACATCCAGGGCTAATAGTATGTCCGTTCGAGAACGGTTTCTTATCTTAAATTCATCATCTCTGAAGTTTGTATATGTTTTTTTTTTCTATCTCTTATTGGTCGCCGTGATAGATGCATTTGCTTCACTTCTTGCATTTTTTGTTCGTGAGCTACTTCGTAATATGTCAAGCAAGAATCCATTTTCTAAAGTGTACCATGTAGGTCTAATGAACAGAAAAAGAGAGTCTAGATCTAGATCCAGTTGAGAGTTAAGCCGATGTTAGCCCTACTCCCAAGCCTGGTTTAAATATCGTGTCGATTTCGGCCAGATTTAAGTCTAACTTTTATAAACCACACTGGTGCAACAGAAAATAAATTGTAAGTCTCGGCTAAACCGAGGTTTTTAAACCGCATTTCAACCACACTGGTTTAACGGAGTGTAGGAATACAAACGAAACAAGTCAGCCATGGGCTTAATATCTTCGTCACACAAACAAATATAAAATATAAAACAGTTACTATGTGGGCACACGACTTACAATCAAAGAGACCAGTAATTATATTATAATTAACAATAAAGAAAAGTAAATGTAATTTTGATAATAAAGAAAAATTAGCAGTAAAATATATAGATAAAATTACAAGGTGTGAGAAATAAATAATAGTATCTCTAGAAAAAAATAAGACAGTCTCAAAACTTCACATATTTTCCCAAGCAAGCCAATACATACCAAAGCAAATTCGACTCATTTCACAAATTCCATACACTGCCTTTAACCAGGTACCCATTATATAGGTGGGTGGATTAAGGAAAATGGATGAATTGCTTTCCTAAGGCAAATACAGCATGGATCGTGGTTGGGAAATGGGACCGGTCACCGGCGTATAATTAGCCAAACGCGCAAACCACTGAGCCATGCGGGAAAAACAGAAAAAAAGAAGAGGGGAAAATATCATTGATCCTTTAGTTCTAGTGCTAAGCCAACTTTATTTTAATTATTGTATGAACTCAGAAAGAGGCTATATCGCCGTGTGTGAGATTGTTTTAAGCGACAAAATTGCCAATTAGATGCCGAGTGCTGGGCGTCAGATCGGTCAGATCTGGATTTTCTGTTTAGAAAACAAAACACAATTAGATCTATGCCACATTCGTCTAGGCAAGGGTTGATGAGTTTTGAACTTACATATTATGACTATTTAAATGCACCGTCGATTTTGGATCAAACTTTCTTTGCCAGTGTCAAATAAAATGTTGCGTGGGTGATAAAAGGTAAAAAAAAAAAAAACGGTATGTATAAGCTAATGGTTGTTCCGAACGCGCGGAGGCTGTGTCACCCAACGTGAGGCGGTCGGTGGGAGTCGTTTAAAAGAAAAAAACAAACAAAACAAGGCTCTGTTGATCAACGCTGATGCAAGCGATAATTGAAAATTTGGCAATGACAGATCTTGTCAGTGTGTGTGTGTGTGTGAGGGAGTCGCTGTCATGGAAAGCTGCTCTCTCTCTGTGAATTATAAGGCATGTGAAATTGTTTTGGTGATCTACTGGAAAAGTTTATCGTTCCAATTTTGTTGATTTTGGTAGATTGACAAACCTACCTTACTCTGGGTGAGGTCACCGAAAGTAATAGACGTTTTTCAAAAACACTAATCCACAGGAGTCACCGTGTGATCTGGGTTAAGAGACTACTCAGTCAAAACCACGTTCTCTGTAAACAGTCTTAACAAAAGGTTAATGGAATTGTCGTGCGTTTTTCCACAATAACCATAAATTGTGCTCAACCACAATGTATAATCCTGGTCCTAAGACTGTTTTTTGTAATGCCTCTTTTAATTACCTAATTTTTAAAAGCTAGAAGTTTCCAATCTAAGTGCCAACTTCATTGTGGGCTGGATATTTTCTGGGACTCGTTTGTATGGATATTGCAGTGTTGCAACAGCCGCTGTAAGCAAGCCCGAGGATAATTTTGTTTTTCCTATTTCGATACCGGTATTTGTGTGTGGTTGTCTCCATTCCTCTTCAAGTGTTTTCATCCACCAGGAGTACCAAGCTTTTGTTTTATCATGTAAGTTGTTCACGGAAGTAGATATTTTGCACGTTTTTATGACTTTAAAAGATGATTTTTTTGTGAGATCTCTTTAATGTTAAAATGTGCCATTTTTCTGTACGCAAGAGCCTGAGTGTGTGCAAAATGAATGTTTTATGTGTACACCGTCAACTGCGGTCCCTGGAGACTTTGTCAGATCGATAGAAACACACCGATATCGACTACTTCAATATGGCAGATAGAATTATCAAACTTACAAGTAATATGGCTTCTTTTCAAGGGTATATTTTTATAAGAAATGGGCCAAACTAAAACAGCTGTTACTTGCGAATAAGAAAAAAAGAATAGATGAAGTCTGAGAATTTTTTTTTAAAACATATATACGAATTGCAGTTGTGTCAAAATGGATCACATTTTTGTTACTGGAGGCTTATAATGTCGTTTTCGGGGAGTTCCGTGAAATTCAGAACACCTCACTTTCCGTCGAATTCGATTTACAACTTGAGAACAATGCAAAGTCCTGTTTTTTAAGTTAGTAATTGTACAATAGAAAAGCTTTGTTTTTAATTACTGTGAAATCGTTTTGTGCTATCGTGGACACCTTCTTTGCAATTCTTTAAAGAACTATCACTTCCTTTCTTCACATGAAATGAATACATGAACTGTATAACCGTGAGCACCTATTTTCTCATTAACTTTATTCTGTTCATCACGATTCGTAGTTTCGTGTATTTTACTCGGTTTTTAATAAAGCTTGGAGTTACGTTCTTTGCACATTTTTAGATGATGACCTTTCCTTTGTTATCATGTTTGTATCATGACCAGATTCTCATTTATTCCGTTACATTTTCTACTTTTTTTTAACAATGAAATTTCTCCGACACCGATCTCTTTTTGCCATGTATCATCTTCTGTAGGCTGCGAATTAATCGTTGTTTGCGTACAATTTACGCACCGGAAACACGAGGTAAAGTGTTCAGCATTCATCCTCTTTTCTGTGTACACGGTAATTTGATAAAGTTTCAAAGCATTTGAAGTTTCGACCCGGCGGTACATGAGATTAGCTGAATTTATTTTTAACACCTGCAGCACCGTCCTGTGAAGGCAAACTCATATTTCTCGGTAATGATCACGCAGGTTTTTCATTCTCAGCACTTGTTCTGCTACCAAAATATACATTCTATTTTATACATGTCAATGAGCGACAGTTTTTTTTAGTTATAATAAAGTTAATTAAAATCGAGATTTTTTTATCCCTTCCCCTTTTGGTTGCAATATGCGCGAATACTTTTTACTTACTTCGAAAAGTAAGATGTGGAAGAACAGACAAAAATAAATTATGAAGTCGTCCGTTCCAAGTATGTTAGATTCTGCATTTAAAGCAAAATCTAGTTAGTGTCAAGGTTAGAATCTATATTGAATGTCAAGTACGACTTAAAGCGAGAAACTAATCCAGATAGTCATGATTTAGATCTAGAAGATATCCTGGCCTAGATCTAGCCTGGGTTTAGAGCATCATATCTAAAGCCGTTATAGGCTTTGGGTATTAGGCCTAGGCTCCGCGTGTCAAGTTTTCTTCTATTTTTTTTAGCTGAACTGTTCTGAATGTCTTTGAATCTCGCTAATCAACTAACGTTATTTGTCCGCATTATGAAGTTTGGAGCCGGCGGCGAATGGGATCCGCTGAGTTTCACATTTTTACACCTGCATCCATTGCCTCAAGGCTGAAATAAGCCTGGTGCCTCTCTGTATTATTTTGTGCACACGCGCAGACCCATATCCAGGTTTTTTTACTGTCTCATGCCGAGTTGAATTGCCTTTAGCTAACTCGTGTTTCTTGGTGCCAAAGAGGCACTTTTTTATATACACTTTATTACTCCCTTTCGGGAAATTAGGTTTCGCTGCTCAGCGTAACTGTGGCGCCACAAGAGCAGCGCCACTAATGCCCCAGCAGACCAGTACATTATTTTAAGGCCACTTTAAACCCATATGCAGGGTGTTGCAGGCGCATATCAAATTCAAGAATGGCCTGTAGCTGGGTACCCATTTTACAGGTGGGTGGACTGAGGAAAGATAGGGTAAATTGCTTTCCCAAGGCAACTGCAGCATGGCATGGTCGGGAATCGAACCCACGACCTCCAGATCGCGAGTCCGACGCGCCAACCACTCTGCCACGCTGCCCCTTAATGTTCTTTCCGTTTCCCTTTCCGCTCGTCTTGCACAACTAAATAGTGTAGGTTCAATTTACGCCATAAAGCTATGTGTTTTGTACTTACACTTTGTCACAATGATTTTTTTTTTTGTCAGAGGCCTTAAATATTTTCGTGCTTGAATTCTCAATACTCAGGATTTTTCTTTTAATCTCGGAGAAGCAATACAATCACTTAAATCGCCCGTTTACTATTGTTAGGTGATCCGAAACTTTATACCAAACTTGATAGATAGTAAATGCAAAGATGTTAAGCGTTCAAAGAGAAAGTAAATTTGATGTGGTTTGTGACAAACATGGATTCAACCTTTACATGTTTTGGACTACAGAGGGTTGCTGTTCGGAAATTCCTATTGAATGCTGGCAAAATATTCAATTTTTTGAGAGCAGGATTTCCGAACTAGGGTGCCACTATTTATTTGAGTTCGAAATCACTCCTCGCCACCCTTCATTGCGTCAGTGATTTTTTTAAAATGAAAAATAACTCATGTCGATGCAGAGGACCCTTTATTTCTAAACAGTTTGTTATCCAAAAGTTTAGCTTAGCTAGGGTGGCAGCTCTGTGGAAATCATTGCCTTTTGAGAAGCCATAGCCTGACTTAAGCAGACTTCGGTCCATTTTTTATCTCTCTTAAGCCTTTCTGTCTTTGCAAGTTCCTATTTTTAGCCTCAAGATGAGTTAGCATTCTTGTCGTTTGATTTAGGCATTAGAAGAATTTTAGTCTTGATCTGTTTGGTATCGGTATTCCGATTCGGCAGTCAAGTAGAGGACAGTCGCAAGGTCCGGAAAGAGTCGAGGGTTTGCATTCTTGAATCTCTTTCTTTGAAATTGTGTCCAGTAAGAAGAAAGCGGTCGGTACTACTGACGTTTTGCTAGCAACTTTTTTTCTATCTAATCTTGCTCTTGAGGTCGATATGTTGAACAATCATGTACTTTCACTAACCAAATGAACAGGATAATGTCTGGAAATAAATGAGATTAACAGATAAATGCGTAAAATTGACCTACATATGAAGAAAATTGTCTATTAAAGTGCAATGCCCCTATCCTACTGTATGTCTTCATTCTATAGACTTGCCGTCTCTTTAAATATCTTTCTCACTCTGTGTTTGGTTTTAGCTAGCTTTTACTCTTATCGGTTTTAAAGTGTGGGGTTTTAAAATGCGAAATTTATTAACATTTCTATGACGAACTTATCTGAGATGACAATGCCTAAGACAATATTTTAATTTTACTCCTTTAAATAAAATTTAGTTTTTCCATCTTAAACGCTACGGGATATTCTTTTGCTATTTGATTAAAATTAGCCTACCGCAAAGCAACCAAACCTCATTTGATTACCACACTAGCCTGTAGCCCCGTACTGGAATGGGATTCAGCACCATGTGTAATCTTTCTTCGTTATCTCTAATTTTCTATGTTGCGTGACATGTTTTGAACCAGATGGTGTCATGTGCTTTCTATCTTCATGAGCTCACTATCAGCATCTTCTTTTTTTCTAGTGCCGTTAGTCTTGTCCTTTCACACTAGCTCTGCATGCAGACAGCTAATTTGAACCGTTATGACTTCAACCTAACACGCTAGGATGGGAAATCATTTTGCCACTGCTTTTTTGCTTTTTTGCCTTCACTCTATCGCTTCAGCCTAGTGTAGACCAGATCCGTGCCTCTATTCATTGTGCTTTTCTGCACTTATCCTTCCCTATGGAAAACATTTCATTTTCAGATTTCAGGTAAGAAAGATTAAAATATTTTTAAATAACCTGTTTCTACCTTGATAGCCTGTTACATGTCACAAATCAAATTCCTCACTAGCTTGTTTTACTGTGGAAAGGCTGTTATAACGACATGAAACTATTTTGACACACATACGAAGAGAATTTCACCTCCGTAATAATAGCTGCCATTAGGCAAATGTTTTTCCCTGTTCATTTGCCTCTCAGTGGATCAACTCTACTGTGCCAGTTTTCTGGCGTGGAGTGTGTATACGAGCTGCGACACTATCAAACCCTGGTTTTCATTCTCACATATTTCTTGTCAAATTCTTCTGTCTGCTGCTCGCATTTTCTACGTTCCTTTTGTTTCTTTTCCATCACAAATCATCTGTTACCAGGTCCACATTGTATGTAGATGATTTCAGGGGCATCTTTCTAACTAGTCACCGTTACATATCGGGAAAGTTTTATTAGTATAGGTTGTTACATTGAATCACTGTTGCTGTAGACGAGCTAAATCAAAGCGTCCAAACTGTACTTTAAATAAATGTGATGTATAAATAAGGTAAGCCAAGATAAAATAAAATGTCTTTCTAACACTATTGCCACTTAAAAAATAGAAAAGGCTATGTTTGAAGAATTGCAGGCCTCCGTGTAACTTTAAGCTTCATCAGCATAAGAGAAATGTTAAGTTATCTTTGATTTATGTCAAATAAATTACATTATTTACCTTTTTCCGCGGAATCCTGCCCATAATATTTTCTGTCGGTGTCTGGGAAATCGAAAAAGTTTTTTTTCCCATATGAGGGCGATAAATCCCGACTGTTTTTTTTTTAAATTAATATTATGTAAAAATATGACGATGTTTTATTAGATATTAAGTTCAAGTAGAATGAATTATACAGCATATTATGTTCTTTTTGTTGGTGGTAAACTTTAAACCTTGCGTCTTCATTTAATCTCCGGCATAAATTTAGCCATGGTACACATCTTGCCGTGATATTCTTTGTGGTTATTGAAAGTCACGCGACTAGACTAGATTATGGATATCCAAAGCGTTTACCATCTTTCAGACCGTGTCTGTTCCCACAGTTATGCATCACATTTTTGGACTGATGGTGTTGACAAAATTAAAATATATACAATAAACACGTAAATTTTTGCATTTCCTATTTGCTTCCTAAAGAGCTTAATGAAGTCAGAACTATGATTCAAACCTTAGCTGATGTATGATTGCTATTATCGCCACGTCAAGGGCTTCTTTAATTCTGTAAGATGACGGCATGAAAACGCGCATAATCAGTTCCCATTTCTTAGACCACCTGCCTATCTGACTTTTACCTACCACCCCAATTTGATATAAACCTTTATATTCAAATCACTATTAACCTATAATATAATTCTTCTCTTCTTTTTGTTTAACTGTTACTACTCATGTAACTCTACTTCAATTTATATGTCTCTGCCTGTCATACATAATTATACGTTTGTATTTTTTATTCACTCTATATTTCTCGCTCACAGGCTGAATGGATGTCCTCTTTCATTCTGGTCTCTATGGCAACATCTACCTATCTATCCATTTTGACACTCTTCTTTCTTCTGTATTTTTAACTTGAGAGTCTTGTGGGTTTTTTTCTTACCTCTTTACCTTTGACGGACTCACCCACTCTTCTGAGCTGGATAGTTTTTACTGATATCTCATTCATGTCAAAGAAGGTTCTTCTCGTTATTTTTTTTTTTTTTTTGGTCTTTGCATCGTGAGGCTACGTGTAAAATTTTCTAGTTACAGCTGAAAGTAGTTTTTCACGTTGTCATTTTGTAAGGATTCTTTTTGTCAAAGCAACCCTTCACTTATACACCGGCAGGAAACGCAGCGTGCAGAGCTTCATTTCTTTATCTTGATTAAGGCAATATTTACATGTACTTTACTTCACGCGCATTTCAATTTAATAGTACCAGATTGTAACATGACACCATATCGCTATCGCTAATTATGTCACACGACTGTGTAATTCTGACGGAAATTTCTTTCTATTCCACTCTATTTGACCGTGTGTAACGACCCGAATCAAGATAACTGACATGACCTAAAGACCGTAACAGTAAACAGCAGAACACGGCGTGAACTCAGATGGGCCGGTTTGAATAACACTAGACAGTTCTTATCACCAGTGTAACTATTATGACTGCAATATCTCCTTTAAAAGATACCACTTTGTTAAGTCTTGCTAAACCACTCACTTGCTACAGATTTGCCCTCGGTCCATTCAATTCCTCTTTTTAAATTTGGTCTTCGCTGAGACTTTAATATAATTATGTTCATTTCTACGTACTTCGAAACCCTCTACTCTAATAAATACATAAAATACCCATGAATTACTACAAAGACCGAATGAGAAAACATTTGTGATCAAGTGCTGAACTATTATTAACATGAGAATGCTCACCCTGAAGCCAAGCCTGAGTTACACTTATTTCTTAGCTAAAACTAACCTTCAGTTTCCTCTATTTCTAACATATTTAATCACCTATTTAAATAATAATGTATCCATTTACACTCCATTGATTCCACGGCAAACCGTACAAGGATATTCACGTGAGGATATCCATAAATGCAAATAGCTCTCTAAATATTTTCCAAAAACGTAAATTTAATATGAATCTTTTTTTTTTTCAGTATATGGGTTCGTACTGTCTGAAAAAGCAGGTTTAAGTCTATGAAGAAGAAAAAATCCTCCTCCCAAGCAAGTAAACCTAGAATGTGGATACTGCATACAGAAAGCGACTTTGGAATAAAGTTTTTAGCCGAGACACTTTTATTATTAAAATTAACTTCTAGAATTAGCATACAGAGTGACAAGGACATACATAATGCTCGTTTCCAGATTGTTAGGCTGTTTTCTGTGTGCCGACTGATTTGCGAAATGGTCAAAGATAGTTTTGACTGGTTAATATTACACAGCCTCAAGTTTCAACCATCTTAACTTTCCCTCTAAGATATGTTTAAAACAGTAATTTATAAGTGACAAATAAAAAATGTCATTAATTAATTGTTAAAAACGTGGGCATTTTTTCAATTTTCCCTGTCAGGGCAGTGCTCATTCCAGCATGACGGGTTGATTTTACCTATTCCGATTTCATTTTTATTTCTTTGTATACTTTTTGTTGATACAATAATGGATGTATCGTCGACCTTTTAACTCTTAGGATTTTTTTTTTCAATTCTGCTGCACGTGCCACGTAACTGAAATAGAGTGTAATGCACATTAATAAAAACGACAGTTATTATTATCATGATAATAATGAACGTGTATTATGACACGGTAGACATGTTCAACAAGCTGTATAGGCCCCTTCCTGAATTATAGAAAAATGTAGCCTTCATTGCCTCCGTGGAATCAAAGTTTGAAAAAGCATTCTAGGAGGAAGAAGAGGGAGAGGAGGAGAAGGAGAAGAAGAAGAAAAAGAAAAAGAAGTAGAAGAAACAGGGAAGAGCTTATCGTCGAAATTGAATAAAATTTGTTATGAAGGCCATGTAACCGCTTGTTTAAATCGTATGCGTTACCAAGAACTCAAGCGTAATGTCTATAATACCAAGGCAATAAGAAACGACTTTTCAGAATCAAAACTTAAGCTTAAACGTTTATAATTTATTATGATAGATACGTAAATTCGGTCACCATTGTATCAATTGACAGTAGTTAAAGGACAAAAGGCTACTCCCATTGTTAATCCCTTACTCTCCCTTTTTTTTATTATTAATACGTGTATTATTTAGTATACCTACAACTACTCTTATTTGTATACTTCTGAGCAATGAAGAGTCGGCGAAACGCAAGCCAAGAGTCAACAGGCTACTTTAATGTTTTCGTAGCTCTACCTTCAACTACTGGGTTTTTTTTTTGTTTTTTGTTACTAAATCGCACAAAAAGCAGCAGTGTCCCCAACCTTTTAGGAAACTCCTGCATTGTAGATTTATGTTGATCCTTGAAAGATTGATGGACTTGTTGAAAAAGTGGTCATGGGTTACACATGCTTCAAAACGTAGCGAGGCGTGTACATTCTGACTGAACAGAGTGAAGAAGTGCTGCATTAGCGTTTTTTCCTCAAAATATAGGCCAATGAAATGTGAAGTTCTTCGCTTTGAATTTTTTTACATAAGATCTCCGCCAAAGTTTAGACCTTAAGGCATGTATAGCTCAAACATGTCTTTATTTGTTGTTATTGATACAAGAGAGTTCTGTTCCTATCCCCCCACCTTCTCTTTCATATCATTGCCCCAAGCTCTATTGATCTCACTACTTGCCCGCTCTCATTTGATCCGTTTCTTTTTAAATCTTTTTTTATTCAAACCTATTTTTATTAGTATCAAATTGACGGTTGTTGGTTTTTAAGTAATTTAGTGTGTGTGAAAAGCGTGTTTTAGGTTAAACCCAATCTTATTTTATTCAAGGCCTATCTACATCCCCTACCGCTTTTTAATTATTATCGATATATCTTAAGCAATGTTCTTGGGGTGCATTGCAATTAAAACCATATAACACTATAGTCAGCCAAGAAAATTGAAAAAATTCAATGAGATTCCTTCTTTTCGGGTTTTGAAACTAACTACCCGTAAATCCAGATTTTAAAGAAAAGTTTCCTAGTGTTATGGAAAGAAAAAAGAAATATTTCGACCGTGCGCGCTACTTTGTGATCACCTGGACCAAGTCTAGCGCGAAGAGGNGGGGGGGGGGGTTATCACCATTAAAAACAAATTATCTGACAAAAATATAAACAAAAACTCATTATTTTGGGTTATCAGAATGTGCGTCCTAAGGACTGCCATTCCCTACATCCTCTTCACATTGCTATTACACTGACTTAGAGTGTTGCTACCAGTGGTTGACCACCGGGCGCAACGTGTGCGGTTCATTTTTCATAACTGACAAAATGTGTATGCTCTCTGATTTTAGTCTCACATTACGATCAATCAAACCATGTCTGCTGTCCCAAATATTTCAAAATCGCACAGATTGGAGCGAAATACTGGAGTCATTCACTGTTGAAAAAAAATTAAAACAAATATGCGTAAGCTGAAACAGTGAAATGGTAGTAGTTCGAAATTTGAAGACTTATGTTACTTCAGTAAATCACTGCGAAAAAAATATTGAGAAAATATACATGTGTATCATGACATGGCGTGTTAGCTGATATCTTGAGATTGTTATAGCTTAAGATGTATTGTTGTTACTTCATGTCTTTCTTCTTCTTCTTCTTCTTCTTCTTCTTCTTCTTCTTCTTCTTCTTCTTCTTCTTCTTCTTCTTCTTCCTCTTCTTCTCTCTTCTTCGACTACTACTACAATTACTACCACTACTACTGCTACGACGACGACGACGACTACTACTACTACTACTACTACAACTACTACTACTACTACTACTACTACTACTACAACTACTACTACTACTACTACTACTATTACTACTTTTTTGTTGTTGTTGTTGTTGTTGTTGTTGTTGTTATAAATCTACAACCTCTGCACCTACGTCTATGAGAACCAACCAGTACCTCTAATTAAGTGGGGTGTATTGTCTTTCTGGGGTGTCCTTGTCTCTGCACATGAACTCTGACCTAATACGCTCTGGATGCGCAGAGACTAGGAGCCCATTCTTGACTCGCTGATGTCCTAATATTGTCTGCGTGGATTTGTAAAGGTATAATGCGCCGAGGTTGTGGTACACCATTTTTGTTTTTGAAAGCCAATTCATGTGGAGATAGAAAACAACCATACGTTAAAAATTTTTTTACTGTTGTTGTTGTGAAGGACATTACTGTATTGTTAATGTTTGTCTTAGTCCTACGGAGAATTTCGGCAATCACGCGGTTTCCCTAATTGATGCGGTTGGCGCGATAACGACGTTAACATAATTATGGTATCCAAAACTCAGTGTTAAAATTACTGAAGTCGCGCGTATATGGACAGGTACAGTACTGGTCGCCTCAGCCAATGGTTTGCCAGGCTTAGTTTAGTTAAGGTTTGCCGCTGTAGCCGCTTTTTGCACTTTGCGATAAAAAAAAAAATACTTCGTTTTATGACAAAATTACACAGGCACAGGGAAAAGATAGTTTCAAGTTGCATTGAAGACGTTGATCAACAATAAACTCAAATTAAATGATGAAAAGGTAGGTCTAAATGATTGCAATCGGCATAGATAAACATTCAGTACCGACCAGCACACTGAAGATAATTGACAATAAAAACCTTGGCGTGTATCTAGACAATGACATACCAATGTCTTAAACTGTTGAAAATATTCGCAAATCAGCAAAATATTAATAAGCATTATCAGAAATTTTCTAAACCGAAAATTAACAACAGCTTTATAAACACCTTTAGCATTGTCCAGATTGGTTCACTGCAACTAATTTTTTTGGCGGATCTACCTAAATATCTAATTCATCGCCTTCAAGTTGTCCAACATAACGCAGCCAGATTAATCTCGCGAAGTAAACAAAATAAACTATACATTACACCAATTCGACTTGCACTGGCTCCCTTTTGAATATAGCATCACGTTGGAAGTGTGCGTAATCTGCTACTAATGCCTTAACAACCAAGTTTCCTTTTATCTGTCAAATTCTCTCAATAGATATGCCCCTAACACAGCCCTAAGATTAGCTGCAGATAACACCAAACTTGTAAAAACATCAAGAAACTTTAAAATTTTATGGACGACGCTCTTTAATTATTTTTTTTGGCCCAACTGTTTGGAACCCGTTTCCACAAATCACTAGGGAAGCTGAATCAACAGAAATTGTTTAAAAAAGCAGTTAAAAAGTCATCTTTTTCAGCAAACATATTCTTAATATTGCAAACCTATAAACTATGATTGTATGAAGTTGTGATCATAGCCATTTTTATTGTAAGGTAACTTGCCCTATATATTCACTTATTTTAATGTTTAGTGTATTTGTTACGTACACATATAGTCGCATATCCTGTAGACCGCATTGAGCAAGCTGAAGTCTTATGGATATGCGGTATGGAAATTCAATATATTATTATTGTTATTATTATTAGAATACGGTAGGGGTCGAAATGAAAGTAAAATTAAATCGCTCATATTTTGAAAGCTATAGTCCATAGGCGTTTCTATGTGGTAAATAAAAAAAATTGGTCATCAAATTTGTAAATTAAAAAAAAACTATTTCATTAGATACAATATATATTTTAACAAATTTCTCTCGGAAACCTCGTGAAGAAAATTAGTGTTAAATTATATGTATGTTTTGGTTTGTAGACAAAGATTTATTGCTTTGCAATGGTATATTATAAAGAGGCAACGGTGTAAAAAAGAGTTCCAGACAATGAACTAATTGCAGATGTTTCTAGGCAGGCGAGTATGGGAATCGTGTGTTTGCATGAGCGGTCATTGTTTGTAACGGTCAGAAGCCGTTATTGACCTCTTAAACTGTAAGCCTGGTACCTACTAGGTGACCTAGTTGCGAGTTTAAGTGAACATGAGTGAAGGATAAAAGTGCACCCAATGTAATCGAGATCACCATCAGCTTCTCTTTCAATTGCACCCGTGATGTTCATGTTCCAGAAATGTTTGAGATAAGTGAGACTGCAAGTAGTAACCAACTGCAAGATAGCACTTCGCGTCCTATAAAACTTTGATGTTAGTGTGAAGAAGGACACTCTAACTAAGACAAAGATTCTAGTGCTGCTTGAGTTGGGATTCACGAAATAAGATATCGCACAAGTTTTGAAATAAGAAAAAATGTGAAGCAAATATTAAGCGACAGGCCTCCTTAGTGGTTGACAGACCTGGGGACTGACTATGACGAAACTCATTCCTACTAGTCATGGACTCGTCTGTTGAAATTCCTTACATCATCAATTTAATGGCTTTAAAGGCTTCGGGAGGCCGATATTAAAACGGTGTTTTTTATGGCAATTATCTTAAACAAATTTAAAGGAAAGAAGAGTACACCCGGTGCAGTTTGTCATACCCCCCTTTGATACCGTTCGGGTAGCACATCCAGTGTAGTTTCGTGACCCCAAAGTTTTCCTCTAGGACGAGAAGAATTTTAGGGAAGGAAGGTGGGCGGAGCGGAGAAATTTTTACAACAAAATAATTTGAAACTTGAACGCCTACAACTTGCCCAAACGTTGCCTGTTCAAAAATTTCTGGCCCGCTCATTGATTCGAAAAATTTAAACTGTGCATGTATTTGTTTTTCATGAATATCTATCGTTTACCTTTAGAGGATTGTTCATACCTGCTATTGGCAGCAGTGAAATCACAACTTGTGTAATCTTTTAAAATTTTTGCTTTTACTTACAGAGCTGATTTATTGCTTACTAATTGCCTAGAATAACTACCCCGACTCAGCATGGAGCGATTAAAACTATTGTTTATTGTTAGTTATTGATAAGGTTCAAAATATGTCTGAAATTGGGAAAATTGAGCGTACTAATTATTTACGGCATTAATCAGTTTGTATGTCTGTCAAAAGTGGCACGTGTTTGACTTTCTTTGTTGGTCTATTTATTAACACTGGACCCTGTAACCTTTCAAGGTTCACATTACAGTGTTACTTTAGTCTAAGGAAAGGCTGTTTGTAGTCACTGTTGTAGACATCATCCACTTGTGTCGGCTCGAACTGCCAGAGTTATGTGATGACACGTTAGTCTGGAGTCAATGTCCGAGACCGGCCTTTAACCTCGAGTCATTAAGCTTGCGATTCCAGTGAGAAGTCGGTGAACGCGTCTCTGTCTCTGCGCCTGTTTTAAGTTAACCCCATATACTAATCTACAAAACGATCATGAGTGAAATCTGCAAGTCCACCACTGAACAGACTCTTTTTTTTTCTTTCTTTTTTTTTTTTTTTTTTTTTTTTTTGGGGGGGGGGTAATTTGGGAAGCTCGTTGATATTTTAGTGTAGTACTGCTCAACACGGAAAACTAAATACTGGTTTGCTTGACTCTTCCCAGCACCCTTTATCCATCGGATGTGAATCTAGCTGCAGAACTCGTCGATACCCATTTGTGAGCGATGGAAAAACCTCAAATTATAAGTATTAAGACATCCGATTTTGCCCTTTCTCGCCATGGTGTGTTTGTTGATGTAACTCATGGACAGCTCAATTAATTACACGTTATTTATTTTATAATCTCGAAGCTATGGCAGACTGAGACCATACCATAGTGCCAGAGACCCACCGGCGTAAGATGCACTAAAGACTCAAGTCCACGGACTCTTCCGAAAGTTCATCGCCATGAGATTTTGCACTTGAAAACATACCCCACCCGGATAGCTAGGTTGCCACTTATTATTGTTGCAAATATTCTGGTCTCTCTGTCCCACTACATGCGGTGGTGGTGGTGGGTGGTGACAAAAATGAATGCATAAAAAGTATCACATAAGCATCCTGTGATTCTAGTGGGCTATTCAAATCTGTTCACGCGGATAGAGATAGTGAGAGGGGGGAGAGAGAAAGAGAGAGAAAGAAGGAGGGAGGGAGGGAGAGAGAGACACACACCGCCCAAAATAAAAATAAAACCGAACGAGCTAACAAAATTGATCAAGGTAAAATTCAATGATCGGCCTAGCTGTCTGCTATTTGCGCTCTGAAGCGATTGTTTTGTTTATTAGATAACCATTTCATATGTATATAATTATATATAACTTCCAAAAAAACCGACCGAATGATTTAACTCTGGTCTATTTACACCGTGGCACTGTCATGAATTGGATTGATGTTTTTTAAATTCTTGGTGTGAAAACTTTTGGATTTAGGTAGTTATTTTTGTGCTGTGCTTGTAATTCTTTTCACTATTCTTGTCACTACTGTTGGTGTATTGTTGAATTTTTACAAAGCATCAGGATCAAAGCATTGGCTTTCTGAGTTGCAGGTACCCGGCGGCTGTAATTGTGCGTAGTGGTTTTATCTGCAAAATTCATCGTTGGTGTTCATTTTGTTCACTTTTTGTTCATGTGATTTCGTACTTTGAAACTATTCACAAGACCTGTGACGCGCGGGTTATAATCATCTCAAGAAATGTGCTTCACAATTAAAAAAAAAAAATTATTTCACCAATAGGCGTTTTTTTTAGAAGTAAAATTATTGATAGTTCAAGAAGCCTACGAGTTTGTTTTTATTTTCATCGATTATCGAGGAAGAAAAACAGTGCGTTCAAATGACTCAAAAGTTCCAAGTTTAATGGTCCGATCTCCGTTTTTGAAATACATTTTTTTGTTCTTGTGTACCCTGAATAAGGTTCATTATAACATTATGTAAGGTTCACCTCCGTTTGGTGCGAACTTTTTAAAAACAAAATAAAGTGTTTCATGTTTTCTTTCTATTTTAAGTGTTACCACACATGTGGATCATTTGTAAATTAATCGTAGAATGGAAACCGTAGTCATAAAGCAAATCTCTGGGATGTGGGAACTCATTTCACAATAACATTAATTTTTATCTTGTCCATGTAGACTGATAGCCGACTCTTAACGCTTTTTTTTAATCAGCCCAATTTAATGTGGCTTGAAAACCAATAGGCCTATGGGCATTGCTTTCATAATGTCAATTTGTAACATAGTGCTTTCTGGTGTGCTCCTGCTATACACTTTAACCATAACAACCATAACGAATAATTGGATTAGCAACGGTTTCTAGATGGCAATTTGAATGAACTATCCATATCTCGCCCTATCTTATGCCTAAAAAGCGACTGACGAGGGCTAACAACATATTGCAGTTTATAGGTCATGAAGATGCTGAGATTCGCTTTCATTTAGTTTTTTTTTTAAACATTCTGGACCCAATGACATTGGGGCCATTAAACACGATTGTATTTAACGCGATACATTCTGGCGTCGAAATTCTTACGGGCCAGGAAACCGCAATATTTTTCTTATCTGAAGCGAATCGCTTTTATTCGCAGTGAATGCATGCCCGATGACATTGAATTTTTACATCAAGGTGGTGAAAGTTTAAAGAGATGTTTAAAAAACCATTAAGCTTCTTGGATAGCTGAAAATTGCTCTAAAAGTGTTAGGCGAACATAAATCGTTTCTATCCTTGGGACTTCCGGTCGTTTCGCCTTTAGCATTGAAGGCAAAATATTTTTGTTTTGTTACATTTTCAAGCTGTAATCTGCCATAAAGTGTTATAATAAGAACAGCCAGGAGAGTGTTTGTAACTCGAAAAACATTAACCTTGTCATTAACAATTACATGTACGTTGTTTTTGCGCTTGATTTTTTAAAGAAACGCGACTTTGAACCTCGCTACCTTTATAAACATTTTTTTTTGGTCTGTTCTTACCACGAAGACCTACTCTGGCCCTTATCAGCCGTCCGAAGTTCCGTTTTTTTGCTAGAACTAGCGCGTGGCAGCCTGGCAGCAGTTAACACACACGGCACAGTCTCACCAATCAAGTACTTTCTCAATTCGTAACGGTCTAAGCGAGCCTTTTGACATTAAACATCAACAGAAAAAAAACTGAAACGAAAACGATTGCCTCTGGTTTTAAGATGCATCAAAATTGAATTACAAACATGCAACTTTGTATTTGACAATAAGTGTTTGGTTTCAAACTTTTGTCTTAGAACTTTCTGACCGAATCATAAATGATTCTTTTGTTCTATCACTAGGTGAGCAGAATTCACCTCTACTTCTTAACACCCAGTGAACATTAAAAGGACAGTTTTTGTGTTTGCATAGTGTTAAAACATAATAATTGTACTAGGAAATTATTGTGTCTCCTCTCGCCCAGGTTGTGAAAGGTGGCCATGGAGGGACAGACATTTCCCCAGAATGCTACTCAGCTGCAACCACATGATGGGCAGCAGCAAAAACAACAGCGTCAAGAACCACAACGAGGCAAAGAGCAGAGTCTGCCTGACAAGATGGCAACGTTGTCAGCTATTTGGGAGTCTTACGCCCAACTCATCCGCCGGAAGACAGATCGGCGCTCAGAGCTTAAGCTGCAGGTAAGTTTCTAGGGTGGCAATGTGTTTTCTTATTGGGATTAATTATACATTATACTAGTAAAGTGCCCGCCGAAAAGTAAACTATCTAAGAATGGGCTAACCTCCAATTAAAAAGTTACCTTCTTTTCTTTTACCTTCTTTTCTTTTTGTCCTCATATGTTAAATTATCTAAATCGGGTTTGTCTGCTTCTTTCCGTAAGTTTATCTTCTGTCTTTGAGTTCCTCTCAACGCCTTCTCTTCGTTTTTTTTAAATCTCACTATAACCATATTTATCCTTTTCTTTATTCAAATCGGTTTCTAATTCTACAGCCCTCACCCCTCTCGAATCTGCCCCCTCTCTCTGTCTCTCATCTTTCAGTTTCACTCTGTTTTTTACAAGACTTTTTACATTTCTATCCTTCCACATTCTTTTTTTTTTTTTTGGCCCTAAATGCGTATGTTTAACGTGTTTCTGTGCTTGGGTGTGAAATGTAATAGTTAAACTATTTGCCATTCGTTTCAGCACTAATGTCCTTGCCAAATTTCTAAGAATGGATCAATAAAGTGTATCTTATCTTATTTAAAATCAGAGTTGTTTTTTTTTCTGCCACGCCTGCCAGATTATCGCCAAAGACATTATACATCCTTACTTACATTTACATATCTAGATCTTGACCCATTGCAGCATTTTGGATGACTATTCGCTTAGGCTAGCCGAAGTTCTTAGTTTTACGTTCCATAAGCTTTTCGAACGACCCAAAGATTAATTTACACACAACGAGTTTAGCTTGTATTATTTGTTCATCTGCTGATCTTGGCCTAGAAATAATAACCAGTTTTGGAAGCCTTGCCTAGACGATAAAGTTCGGCTCTCTCAGCGCAATCTAGCGCTAAGTCAGGCGTCACAGCTCTTTCTGACGTCCACAAAAATCTCCCTAGGAAAAGTAGCCTTATCTAGTTCACTCTTTAATTAGCAATAACAAAAAAGCAACAACAAAAAACAACAACTCAAAGACGAAAAGAAAAAAATAACTCCATAATTTAGCCTCAAAATGACCAGATTTTGCTGCATGTCCTTAGAATGATGCATTACCCTACCCATTAACACAAAATTTGGGGGGGGGGGGGGGCCATTTTCCTGACCCTCGGCGGTTGACAAAAAATTTCTCAATTTCATAAAAATAACGTTATAGTATTGATTTGTTTCCTCTTAAAGTGTTTTGAAGTTTTGTGGAAGTGACGGCTTAAAACATTTAGTAAAAGTAGCTTTCACCTGGACCTATTTCTTTTTTCCTCTACCTTTTTGAATTTTTAAGTTATATTTTCAACTATCCTATCTTTTTTTTTCATCTCTATTTGCATTTTACTTACATATCTCTTGCTCAATTTCTTTCTTTCGCTCTCCATCTCTCTCCCCTTTCTCTCCTCTGTCTCTCTTTCTTACAAATATCAATTACATGATATATTGTAAGTTATCAAGCTAAGGTGGATGAAAAGCTGGCACGTATTTATTACTGTCTATCGAGATATATTAGCTCTGTTTATCTACATCGTCAGGTCTACCTGATTCTTTCGCTTTCTTATGAGAGGTAACAAGTCAGCGGTCATACCAGATGTAAAAGTGCAACAATCTTCTCTGCAATTATGTACCTAACATCAACTTAAGGCATCTCCACCAGTAGCACATGCATGTATTATTATGTAAACCGGTACTGGCAGGCTGAAAAATGTCGAATTTTTTTCACACGGGCATGACAGGGACTGTTCAATTTGATATATCAGCCTATGAAAGCTTCCATATTCTCAGTGTTGTAAAGCAAGGCAGCGTTCTGGCTCCAACTCTGTTTGGAATCTTTTTATCCCTGGTTCTTAACAACACCTTCGAAAACACTACCAAAGGTGTGCATCTCCACGCAGGATCCGATAAAACTTTTAAATATTCAGTGTCTCAATGCCAAAACATAAGTCACACGTTTTCAAATACGAGATATACCGTTTGCTGATGATGCTGGTCTCCAAAGCCTTGTTCAGTCTTGGCAAAGGTTTGTCATAAATTTGGACTCGCTACCAGCTTGAAGAAGCCTGAAATCATACGCCACAATCCTAAGGAAATTCCGGAAATCAACATTGACGATCACAATATGAATGGATTCGAGAAATTCGCTTCAATGATGCTCAGACTCAGCAGAAGCCTCTCCATCAAGACTAAGACGCCAGTGTACCAAGCTGTTTGTTCTTTCAACATTGATGTACGTATTCACGACGCATTCTAGGTATCACATGGAAAGACCAAATATCCAACTGTAAAGCACTTAAAAAGTCAAACCTCCACAGGATACTTACTCTTTTATCAAAATGTAGACTTCACAGTTAGGTCACGTTCGAAAAAAAGAGCTGATGATCGAATAAAAAAAAAGCACTGTGCGTGAACTTTAGGGAGGTAGCAGCTCCAAAGGAAGGCCAATGCTTAGATATATGTATATGTATGTCTGAAAGAGAGACTTGAATTTGGTAGACATTGATCATCAGTCCTCGGAAAGCCTGGCTGACAACCGGAGCTTATGGAAATCAGTGGTCTTAGTTGGAACGACGATAGCGAAAACAAAGAGGTTACTTAACTGTGAGGACAAGGGGGAGAGGAGAAAATATCCGAAAAGGACATTGGACAGATATACTTGCGTCTCCTGTGGCAGGGTTTGCCAATCAAGCATCGGGCTCAACAGCCACGCCCAAAATTGCTCATCTATCCCTCAACTGGTATCTTGTCTCTTTGGTTCTTCTCTATTTTTGGCGCAACGCTATAATATTGATTTTGCATGCATAGGTCGAACCTTTTTGCATAAACTCTCTCTGAAACAACCAGCTAATCAGTTTAACATCTACAGTAATGTTCAGTTGAATAATATCTGACGTCAATGCTTTCTTGAACTAATTGTGTAGACCTGTCTATGTTTCACATCTGGGGTGCTTTCTGGTGTCTGCAATGCTGCTTTGCCGACGCATATATTATATCAATGTTCATTTCAAGTGATGAATTTTATCATTGTCGAATTTCTCGAAACCTGTCTTTCTTAAGCCTCCAGAGATAGATAATTTGTCCATCCGCGTGTTATGTCACTGTAGGTCCAGCCTGTCTTCAAATTTTCACAAATCTGATACGACACAAATAATGCGAGATTAATGTTCCTTTCCCTTTAAAAAGGTCTATAATATTGCATGCATAACAATAGTTTGTGTACAACGCACAGCCACCGCACCTCTACGTTGAACGCATTTAACGCCCATCATCTATTCACAGTGTATATAAACTGATATCAAAGCCTGATTTTCAAGAAATTTTCATCATTATCATCATTTCTGCAATAATAATATTGCTATGTTATTTTGATATGGTTGCACAGGCATATTTTATTAAAAATTGCGAGGGATCCCAGAATATTCGCCGTTGTATCCGGATTATTGTTGCACCGTCTTGAAATTAAAAAACTATCAATGCAGCAAGCCTTTGACAAAACACCTTTCCATGCATCGCCGAACTCAGCGGAACTAATTCAACATTTAAAACATTTTACCGCAGTCAATTACATCCTCGTGATGGCTGTCCACATTTTGATCTTGAAGGCTACCGTAATCTTTTTCACCTGAATCGTAAATATGTTTATGACCTTGCGATTGGTGAACATTTCTCGGATGAAAGAGGTGTGCACCCACTATGGATGATGACACATTTTTCGCTCCAATGATAAAATGTCCTTTTATTCAAGGTCTTTAAGTCGAAGGAAAATTCTTGGATTCTGCCTTTAGCAGTTTCTTGCGCACCCATCCAGTTAATAGAGACCTTAAGCACACGCACCGTGTCTCACTACGCGTAC
>BMAT01013750.1:152337-178490 GCA_019649035.1 Elysia marginata | reverse complement strand
GACGTTCCCGTCATGCTCACGCGTTGCTGCTTAAAGTCTGTATTGTCAAATAATCTATGTGGTTAAAACTAAAAGTTCATCAAAGTTTCAAACATTCATTACAGTACGTAAAAAAAAGTGTCGGAAGACTTCAGAAGCCTTTTTTTCTGTTCACCAACCCAATCTTTGATAAACTGTATGTAACGGCTTGTGTTCCAAGAAAATGTATTCACAACAAGCTAAACAAATACTTTGATTAAAAGGACCTATTACTTAGAAATATTAGTGACTACCAAATGCCCTAACTGTAAAACACAAATGTTTGCGCTTGTGTTTTTTTCCTCATCAAAAAGGTTTTACAAAGTCAAACACATATCGACTGGAATTGCTATCATTTAAGCCAACCCCTAACTCAAACGTTTCCAACTCTTGGTTTCCAACATACTCATTTGTCTGTATACTTTTTGATCAAGGTCTTATCCGTTTATTCCTATCTACAACTTCTTTTAAACTATAACTAAATTTTGTTATAATACGTGAGCTCTTACTCGTAACTTAGTTTTTAAAGAAAATTTAATGTTAATAATAACTAACGGACACAACCCAGCTAGCAATAAATATAAGACAGTTTAACAAATGACTAACCATAGTATGATTCTCATTAGTCGTTTCAGTGGAATTTCTTGCATTTTCAAGGCATCCACTTGTAAACAAGTATTTTACAAAAAATGTTAAGGTTCATTTTAGGAGGAATCTCGAAATTATGCCGAATGTAAAACGACAGATTTCTTTATGTTCTGCGAATTAGCTTATTGTGCTCTTTCAATGACTACGACATTGGTCTAAGAGTTACAATGTTATTTTTAATCTACTGAAAAAGAAAAACCATGCACATCCATGTAAGCTTATCGGTTGCTTCTTGTATAATTTGTTTTTGTTTTGCAGCTGCAGCTTTAGATATTTTGTATGACATTGTGTCGCCTGTGGGCTCTTTCTAGGTCACCTAGTATATATCGTTACATGGGTCACGGGGTCACAAGGTCAGAGCGAAGAAAAAATACAGCGAAACATTTTCTAGTCCAATGAACTACTGCAAAAATAACTACGTTTATTTTCATTTTTAATCTTGTGTTCTATATTTTAGCTCTTTCAAGGCCAATGCCAATTTAAAAAAGTAAGATAATTTTATATCAGCAGCTTTACATTTCACATTTTTAGGCTGCTATGGTGTTTTATCATTTTAGCGCTGTTATCTACGGTCCCAAGCATTAGTAAGTGACGATGTCCTGTTGCCCAAGTGTTTGCAATCAATTC
Source organism: Elysia marginata (assembly GCA_019649035.1). NCBI lineage: Eukaryota > Metazoa > Mollusca > Gastropoda > Plakobranchidae > Elysia > Elysia marginata. The sequence goes on along the minus strand of BMAT01013750.1, from coordinate 177,197 downwards.
TATTCAAAACTATATCAAATGGCCTTGAAATGTTTTATGTATTCTAGATTCAATTCTGTAATAGCGGTCAAGGTGAAGGTATTTCAATTTATTGTGCAGCTGCATTCTGTTTCCAAATCGATTAATGTAAAAACTGATAATACAAACATAAGCATTAAAATGATTTCTGGGCTTTAAGAATGGTTGATCTTCTCTGAAATCGAGAGAAAACCAGCAGGACTGCCAGTTGACGTAGAATAAGATTGTTTTTTAATTATAGGGTGGGGCCTTATCCAATTCCACCACCATCCTCATATTTTTACGTAATAGTTCTAGTTCATTATATAGAAACTCGGCTATACTATCTTTTTCTATCATTTCATTAAGTATTGTCATCCTAGTTTGTAATTTGAAATTTTGCTCTTTTTACAACCTTATGTTCTTATAAACACTGTAAAGCTCTCATTTTGAAGGAAATACACACCGGCTCTGTGGCCTAGCGGTAAGACACTCGCTCAGAAATCGGGTGGTGCGTGGTTGGATCCCCGGCCGAGTCAAACCAAGGACTTTAAAATTGGTATTAGCAACTGATCCGCCTAGTGTATGGCATTTTGCATTTAGTGTTAAGTCTGGTCGGCCCGGTGTCAGGATAATGTGACTGGGTGTGGTGTATGCAAGCACTCCTTACATCAGTGTTGCAGCACGCTTTCAAGTGCCCCAAGCGCCGTCTCTGATATAACCTCGAAGTTGACTGGGACGTTCAAATTCAAACAACCAAACGAAGGAAATACAGGATGATCTTGCAAAGACCTTTTGGAAAACAGCAATTTTACCCTGTCGTATATTTGACTGTTTTTTTTTCTTCAGAATAAACAACAGACAAAAATAGTTCACTCTAATTAGGTCGATCATAACCGCTAAGCATAGTTGGATTATAATGAATGGTTATTTATTTTGTAATGACTTTGTCCCTGTATGTCAAATGCTCATATGATGTAACAACGGTGAGAGGCTTTTAGCTCTTGAGGCACTTAAAGTTTCAGAATCACATGGTCTTTTAGCTGTAGTCGCCGTTTAGGTGTCATAATTATATTTCGACATCCATGTTATCCAATCTTTCACATGACTGTTTTGACTTATTTAGCTCTGCAAAGCCCAAGTAGACCGGGCAATGTTGACTGAAAGTTTAAATTCGGGAGCGTAGCAGTAATAACGTGCACTTGCAAAATAGGGTCCAAATAGGGGTAATGATCGAACGCTTTAAGGGATGTGATTTAGTTAGTAGAGGATTGAAGTAGGCTTAAAGTGAAAATGGTTGAAAAATATCATTTTGTGTGATTCGAACACGTGAATTATAGTAACATCGCCAGCCATCCTAAAAAGAATGAGCACAGCATTAAACCTTAGCCAAAGGAACAAGCCAGTCAGCCGGAATATAAGTGAACGCAAATAAGAGTCTTCTACTTATTTACTCTATTATAGGTCAAAGAAGAGCCCTCTACCTTGTTAAAATAATGGATTCGCCAGACTACAATTCAACTAAAACATAAAGGTTGGGGCACTATACCTCCCTGCAGTATCTGGTCTACAGTTCGGAGGTCTATGTGCAGCAGTATTATTCTATTTATTCTATCAAGTGGATACAAAAGTGATATTGTGGTATCCTAACACGTTTAACATTTACCCCCCCCTCCCACACTTCTCTATCTATCCATATTGGGTGTTTTTGCAGCCATGTAAGAAGCTAAGAAGATGGCTTATACTAGTGATGGTGTGTGTACATTCGTGTCTGTTTAAAGTACCTTTTCGGGTCTCCTGATTGGAAATTACTTGGAAAGTGTAGGGGGTTTTAACGCTTTGAGAGTTGTTAACATTGTTCTGAAATGTGAATGAAGTAGAAGCCTTTATTGCCCCCACTTGCAATAATAATTTATTAATGAGACATAACACATGGCTAACTTAGAAGCTTGTTTTCTGCCATGTAGAAGTTCATTTTCTGCCATGGCAACATTCAGGTTTCGGGGAAAACCGACACGTTATTTTATAGGTTAATGCTGTAAAAAGACAAAAAAAATGGAAGAAAAAATGGAGTTTTCGAGACTAACGCAAATACATTGTACATGTATTTTTATCCAACCAGGAAACCATTTTAAATTCTCTATCTGCCATAAACTATTGATAGCAATACAAACAAAAGAAAGAAAATAAAAAGGACAAACTGAAGATAATAATGCAAGTAAAAACATCTAGATAACTTGACAAGCAAGAGTTAATAATGCAAATAGAACACTTAAAAAACGAAATAAAAAACCATCCTTGGGCTATGTAAGGGTTCCCTTATACTAGTCAAACAAGATTCACTCGTCTAGTGCATCTAAAAGGCAGATTGTGAGAAAAAACCCGAACATTTTAGGACAAAAAAGGGTTAAACACATGCCAGGTTTCAAGGTTCTTGTAGGCCTAAAAATAGGTGACATGTTATGTCAAACCCTTATTATCACAGTGTTCCATGATCCACTCAGTATTGTGTATCTTAATCAGGTCGCAATCAGGACTTTAATATTTGTCTCCTATTTGAATGAAAGTTGAGAAATTGTATTGAGTACGATTATGCTGTTGTGTATACTAGAACTATCAAGTAGTTTTCTCATTTCTTTTGGCGTGTTCAAACTTTCCTTTTCTTTTCTTCCCTTGTGATGAATCTTTTAACTTAAAAGTACACCCTGTTTTGTTTCAGCAACGCCGTTTTGTGCTCGACCAATTCCTTGGACAATTTATCAATGCCAGTTTGGAGAATCACGGGAATATCTTCATCGGGTGAGCACTTTGCTTGTGGTGGATAAAACTTACAGATTCAACTTTAGCTGCTCTTCCCCAAGACTGGAGAAAAGCTTACGAATATGCTGAAGAGCTGTAATGTTTAATTATTTCACAATCTGATCAAAACTTATTTTAAAGAAATAGTCAAATTTCAACTGTTGTATCAGAGTTGGTTTAAAAAAAATTTAAAAAAAAACCAGAAGGAATAAAAAACAAATATGATTTAAAAGCAAAAAAGTATTCTGTCCTGAACATTTCAATTCCATGCAAAGGATTAATCTGGCATCAAAGTGGACAATTCCTTTGTCTGTCTGTCTCTGTTTGTGTCTCTGCCTCACTATGTCTCTCTAGCTGTGTCTGTTTGTCTGTCTCTCTGTCTCTGTCTGTCTGTATCTCTCTTTCTCTCTCTTTATGTCTCTCTCTCTCTCTCTCTCTCTCTCTCTCTGTCAAGACTAATTAATATTTTTGTGATCTGGTATGAATTCTTGCAATACCCTCATTTCAACTCAGTCTTTTTAGGACTTATAGATAGGGACAGTAATTATAGAGAGTGACGTTTTCTAGTTAAGATGGCCCCTGTCTTTACCAGGAAGTCATAGTTTTTGTAATTTTTGTTCACAGTTTAACAAAATTAGAAATATCAAGCCTTGTTAGCACAAACATTTCAGTATGCCACATTTATTTCCGACTTTTGTTTTCATGACCTCTGCTGGCTGATTCTTTTTTTTTATGTATTATATTTTCTCAGAGAAATGCGTAATATTAGCAATGAGTTGAGTCAGGAGTTTATGCGAAACTTAGATATGGTGACTAGAGGAGTCAGTGAGGAGGATGCAACTCGCTCTCTTGAAGACTATATTCTGAGAGGCCGTGGATGGAGGCTACTCTACACAGTTGACAGAATGGGACTGAAGGTAAAATAAAGTGCACTGCGCAAAAAATTTAGGAAGAGTTCACTAGTTTTGAAAATTGTTCAATATCCTACTTAGGAATGAACTGCTATTGGTACCATAAGTGTAGTGATGTCTATTCGGCTTTAGAACATTTTTATGTTGACAAGGCAGGAATGACGACTGTTCCTCAAATTTTATCGTGAGGGCAATAAGAGATTAAAATCTGAATTTTTTAACCCTAGAAGTGTCACATATTGATTTTTGCGTCATAATTTCCATTAGCATTAGTGCTAAAAAAAAAATTCCCGTTTTATAGGCCGATTTAATCGGCCGGCCGACACTTCGTGGGTTAAAGCTGAATGACTCAAATCTTTTAGAAAGCTCTCTAGAGCTCAAATGATTTCAGCCTCTTATTTTTAACTACTGCTCATCTGTGAGTTCAGAAGGTAATTTCGTTGTTAATAGCCTGTGGGGAAAGCTATGTATAGCGCTTAAAGCATGAGTGTATTAAACGCTAACTTTAAAAAAAGCTCTTTATCTTGAAAATCATAAAATGGAACTACATAAGACAATCAGTTATGTTTTTGTTGTTGAGAATGATTTTTTTACAAAATGCTTTCAGGGAGTTGTCCAGCGACAAGACCTGTGTGAAGTGTTACTGTATCTACTACCCTACTGTCTCCACATGAAGCCCAATAGTCCACATTCCATGACTTCTAGCACAATCAACACCCAGCAGCCTGAGTCAAACGAGGCAGAAACAGCATCAAAAGCAGAAACACTCCGACATTGGCAGATACTCAGTGGTAAGACCCTCAGCTCATTTATTTTTTTTCTTGCTATGATTATTCTTAAATGTCTAATATTGTTTAAAGTGGTATTTCATTTATTAGTACGATGAAGGAAAAAGTATTTCTATGATTTAAAATCTTGTTCTGATTTTGATTGATTGCTCTTAAGCGCAATGTCAATGTATAGCATTAATGGTATGTATCAAAGGTCAAGACCATGAAAAGTCTTCTTCAACAAGCACATACTATAAGGTATCTATATAGACTACATGTTGGAAAAAAGGAAAGCTGCATGAAAATAATTGGGGGTCAAAAATTTGTCAATACAGACTTTAAGCAGCAACGCGTGAGTATGACGCGAACGTCTGTGGGTCTATTTTTAGAAAATGGTTTAATTATTTTCATAGTTTCTCAATCTGCTTTCCCGATTTTCACGTACGGGTAGTGAGACACAGTGCGTGTGCTAAAGGTCTCTATTGTCAGATAAAAAATTGAACTTGTCTCTATGCCCATTTTGCAGATACATACAACACCAGTGTCCCCTTAAACTCCTGCTTCCAACTAGTGAGCAAGACAAGTCGCTTGAAGCAACTAGGATGCCATTCAACTCAAGTGCGCAAACTGCGCAAAGTTGCCAGCACAGCATCCTACATGGATATGGGCAGAAGAGGTAGCTCTAGCAAAGCCAAGATGAGCACTACTGGGTTTGGTATAGGCAAGTCTCCTTCCAAAGATGGAATCCGAGGGGTGGTAGGGGCTGGCCGTGTCTCTAAAAAACGCATGACAAGATCAACACCGTCTAAAAGGTGAGTGTGGAGATTTGCTCGTGAAGCTTATGTTAAAAGAGTTATTGTAGCTTCCGACCTGTTATTGCACCTGTATTGCAGCTCTTATTAAGCATGTGGATATAGTCGCTGCAGGCACTGCTGTTTAGAATTTTCTTTTAGTTTTGTTTTCAATTTCAGACCAACACAGGAAATAAAAATCTTCATCTGGTCAGGAAAAACATGGGATATATATATTCCACACAAACATACTTTTAAGCACATTTTACTTTAAGGTAAGGGTTGGGAAAATTTTAAAATCCACAAACTGCCTGAGGTTTTTCTTTGAATTTTTAAATTCCATATCAATGTATGGAAGTTTATGGTTTTTTTTTTAACTTTTCGTTCTTTCAGATCTCTCAAGGTGATTCAGTCCGACACAGAGGAGGAAGAGCAGAACAGCCTACATCACACTGAGCAGCGGCACCACAGCCAGAGTGATGAACGCAACAGGAGCAGGCAACAGCCACGCTTTAAACGTGGCTTCCGTGTTACCCACATGTGGACCCCGACACCCATCAACAGAGAGGAAGACTCTGACACTGATGATGAGTATCTGGGCCACATGGTGAATTGTGATAGTTCTTCAACGTCAGCTCTTACGTCAGTGACTGGGTTTCATGTGGTGAGAATCATTTTGCGACTGCTTCGCTCTCTGGGGGAGCTGGACATGGGACCCTATGGTTACATCCGAGGCAGGGCTTTGTCAGCCACCATCCTGCCTCATCTGTTATATTTGTTCAGTCAATTCCGCCAGCCAGGGCTGAAAGCTGCTGAGCTCAACAGTATAGCTAAGACGGAGCTTTGGCTGGACAATCACCACAGCCAGAGTGACAAAGACTTCTTCAGTAAATCATCTACAGATCAGCCAGTGGTGGATAGTGGCCAAAGTGGTAACAAAAACAGTAGAGATGGAGTTGAAGAATATGGCCATGTCTGGGATAGCTCAGCTAAAGCAGATGCCACTGGCCACAAATCTGACGATTTTGATAGTTATGAGACTCAAACAGAAGAGGAAGTTGAGTCAGTGCCGTGGCATGGTGCCAGCAAGATGCTTGTACTTCGCCAGTTAGTGCGCGCAATCCTCACCCTGTCTGGCATTGTAGCTACGCAGCAAAACGGAGTGCGCATTCTCATCAATCTTAGAGTGGTCGATATTTTACTAGACTTGTAAGTTGGTTTATTTGGCTGTATTGACTCTTTTTTTAAATTTGATAATTGACTTAAAAAACTTCTCAAAACTTATACGCTAAATACTTTTCTTTCTTTTTTAGATAATTCTGGTCCAAAGCATATAGTGCAATATACATACTTTTATCAATCTATAGATTTTAAAAGCACATAGTTTGTAAAGAAAACAAAAATATGACTTTGAAGAGAGTTGAAAGGGTAAAAAATATTTGGTTGCATTCATGTTCCACTATGTAAATTTAACATTCAATATGATTATATTCTTTTGCTGGCTGAAAAACAGTTTTTTCTAGTTCCTAATATCGGGTTAACTCATTATTTGTTGAGATGAGGTAAATTATTCTAGCTAGGAAAAGGGGTGAGGGTTGTATTGAAACGTGTGTATTTTGGTTCTTCAATCATTCTTTCTATGGCAGATTAGTCTCATATTTCACAGGTGTGTGGCATAAAAATCAACAATTAAATACCTACTAGAATCTCACTTTGTGTCATTTCGATGTATAATAGTGTGTGCTTTATTGCAAAGATCCTATTCTGCTTTATATTTTCCCTTGTTTACCATACCATCCTTGAGAAAAGGATTTCGCTATGATCTCGAAATTTTTCTTTAAAAGTTCATTTTATCTTGAAATCAGAGCTGAGAGCTCCTGAGTTGGATTTAGCAATTTCATGTTCAAGTGCATTGCTGTTTTGAACAATGCATTTTTTTTTTTTGCAGCTTGAAATTATTGATATTTTGTGAAACGATACATTTTGATTTGTGTTGAAGAAAAGGAGGAAGAATTGACTTTAAAGGGCATTTTCTCAAGTTAGAAATTCCAACATTCAAGTTATTTGCACTGGTTAGGATACATAACATAGATTTTTTCCTCACTTTGATGAATTAGAATATTACTGTATTACAAGAACTTGAAGTTTGCTCTGAAAGTTGTTTTCTTTTAGTTTAGTATGATTGCAGGGTCAAATATTGAATCCAAGCACAAATAATTCAAACATAATGATTTTTGAAGTATTTACCAATGCTGCAAAAGTCTTTGATATGAATGTATATTTTATCATACAACTTTTGACTTTGAACTTTTTTGATTTTTCCCTTATGTAAGCTTTACTTCCCTTAAATCCTGTCTTTTCAATTATTTTCCCCAGGGATATCTTAGACTCTCTGATTCCTCAGTATGAGTGGAATACTCCCACTGCCACAGACCGTGTCCCAAACTCTCCAGGCCACACCCATTCTGATGCAAGCTTTAGCCTGGAGGCCACTGTTGCCATGGAGACTGTCTGCGGACTCTTGCAACTGCTGCAGACAATTTACACAAACCTGCCGTTTAACCCATCCTGTGTCAGTGATGCAAACCACCTGGTCTCCAAACTAACAAAGCCTGAGGTCAGCAAACGCATCAAAAGACTTATCAAGGTGGCTGAGATTAGAAATTACTTCATAGATAAAACACAGCTGTCATCTTCTGCCAGTGACCTTTACGAACAGGATCTTTGTTCATCCCTAGAGGATCACAGATCAACCACTAAAGATTCTAGTCAGTTAATTATGGAAGATTCCATCACCAATATAGAAGCTGTGAACATTCATGTTGATAAAACTGTTCCTGGCAATGAGCTGCAAGCTCAGGTCTGTGAAATAGATAAGTCCTTAGATTATGACTCAATCGTTACAGGGAAAGAGGTAAACAAATCTGAAACGTGTTCAAAACCCATAAAAATTCGTTTTCAAAATGATGCCCAAAGTTTTGGAAAAGAAGAATCATTGAAATTAAATATGCAAGATTATAATATATGTAAGAATGAAAGTGGAAATATAAAATCTTTTAATTTATCTTATCCTGCTCAAGATTCAGCGACCAAATCTGTGTTTGTCACCAACTACGAGTATATTTCTGATCCCTCCAGCGATGCAGTTAGATGCATGGGGTATCTCATCACCACTCTGAAGGGAATCAAAGTGAACTATATCCACTCAATGAAATGTCTGAAACAAAGACACCGTAACTGTGAGTATGGAATCTACTATGACCATCATCATGACATTTTAGGCACTCCGTTCTACACCAGCAACAGAGCCTTGCATGAGGAAGAAACAACCAATGAGGAAGCTAATGCAGACTTGGATCAAAGCATGGGAAGCTTTAAAGCTTTCTCCTACAATACTCAGTCTCAAAGGAGAGGATCAGGACTCTCTGATCACCAAGCCCAACCACGGTGTATTGTAGCTGAGCTTGTTTCAATTCTATTGGAATCTATGGCTGAAGTGAGCCAAAAGTCATCACAAGTGCATATTATTTCCACACTTGGCTCAGTAGGTGTGTGCTGCTGTCTGCAACCAGAACGTGTGGTAACACCTGTTGTCGCTCAGCTGACTTCGTTCACCCCAGCGGTGCGGAGCTTTGCCCTAGACACTCTCACCACTATACTCCTTGACCAGTTTCTTGGTGCCCAAGAGGACACTCCAGGATCTTACTCAAAGTCTCAACGCACCTCCCTCAACTTACAAGGCAAGCAAAGCTATTCTAAGCACATGTCACAGCCTAGTGAGCCATCAGGAGCAGCTGAGTGGATGGAGTACCAACAACAAGAATCAGGAATCCGTCTTGGCGGGACTGAAGACTCGAGCAGATGTGTTCATTGCTACTTGGAAGGTTCAAGTCCCCTTTTAGCTGGATTGCCAAGCAACCTTGACTCAGGTTTTGCCAGCTGCCAGGTGGAAGAGTTGAGGCGTCAGAGGATGTTGGATCGCTGGAGGTGCCTACGTGTGATGGGTCGACTGGTAGTGGGCAGAGATCAAAGCCTGGCCATGTCCTGTGCTAAACACCTGATGACACTAGCTGTCAGGGGAAATAAGGAGATTAAAGAGGAGCTATTCTTTGGAGTGTACTTGCATGTTCTGCACATGAAGGTGGCTCTTCCTGGACGAAAAGAAGATACGGCTGGGAGAAAAGAAGATTTGCTGTCAAGCACTGATACCAGTTTATTTCTTGGTGCTGAGAATAAAGAAATAATCAGCAAGGATGTCACAAATGATACTGCCATCAATGATTTTTATAGTCAAAATATCATGCAGTCGTCTCTAGACTCTCTAAGCAACGAGCCTTTCACTGCCTCAGACCCTGCCATGTCAGGTGGGGATTTGTCCTCTACTGATGAAGGCTATGGAGAAGGATATGTATCTAGCCACATCATGCTGTTGTGTGTGTCTGCCCTTCCTTACCTGCTTCAGGTGGACAAGGTAATGTCCATTTTCTTGGCTCGGCGAGGCCTTGTTAAGCTGACCCACCTCCTGGAATATCATGAGCTAAGAGCGCCCGTCATGTCAGTGTTTGAAGCCCTGGTGATGATTGATGAAAGAAGGCTTAGTGATACCCACCAGCAGGGTGGCCCAAGTCCACTTATCTCCATGTCTTGTGAGCAGTCCACCTATGAAGGTGGTGGGGTCATACAGACATTCATAGACACTGTAGCCAGTCGAACGTGCACAGTTACAGCTACTTTACAACAGATAAGCATGCAGAAAGAAAAGGCTGAGGCTGCTGCAGCAGCTGTCATAGCAGAAGGTTCAAGACTCTCTAACGTTGGGAGAGATAAAAATAGTCAGCTACTCATGGAAGCCACCCCACCCACTGAAGGCAGCGAATTCCTTGACATGTACAAAACCCACATGAGGACAGTACAAGAATCACTGAGAGTATCAGATACAGATAGTGGAACTAGTCCTAAAGATTCCACACTTTATACACATCCGGAAGTGGAAGTGACGATAGAGACAGATGCTGCCTTTGGGGACATGGCTGAAACACTTCCTGTACTCTTAGACATGTGGAGAACTTGCGCTAAGCTCTGCATGAACAGTCGGACATTCAGAGTTTTCTTCAGAGATTCGCCATGTCTCTATGTAGTTCAGGTATGTTAAGTAATCATTTTTTATGTTGCATTCTTTGTCAATTTTTTATTAATCTCATTTACTTTTGATAGATCCTGCAGTTTTTCTCATCCTAATGCATATCCAGATTCATAGCTTTCTTCAAGACTATACAAAATATATATTTGTTTTTTGTTTTCAATGTAATAACTATCTTGCGATGCAAATGAGCCTGATGTTGAAATGTTTACATTGCAATAAGTCAATATTGTGAACAATTAACTTATTGAGCTTGCAATTAAAAACTGCATGCACTTACAATTTTCTGAAAATAAGTTAGAACCTCTCTTGATTGTTTTCGTCGCAAGACAAATGCAAAAAAAAAATTAAATATGTCTTTGTTTTTTATATTGATGCAAATAATCGTCTCAGGGATACTTCTGCCCTTGACAATCAAAAAATAGCTTCTCCCACATGGTTTATACTGCAGATACAGCACTTTGTCACGAGCAAACTTAAGTCAAAGTACAATTATTCTTATAAGTATATTACGTTATGGTTGAAGCTGAAGTAGTTTTTTATTTCAAAGATTTTTTATTAGGGTCTGAATGTGGCAATAAACTTGGGTCGGATTACTTTTTCATCTACTTTGCAATATCTGTTCTTCAAAAGGAAACTCTCGTGCTGGCTCTCAGTCTTCTTGGAGAAATGTCAGGTGGGAGGACTGAGGTTTCATGTCATGGCAGTGGCCCTGTAAGTGGGCCCACTACCGAACCAGGCAGTCCCATTGACTTTGGAGGAGGCGGAGCCACGCGCTTTTGGCAAGGCTCTAACAAAGTGAACAGCAGTGTGGGGAGGGGCCAAGGGCGGAGCCACACTGTGAGTGAAGCCAGCCAGGAGGCCTTGGCCCCAGAGGAAGAAGAGCTGGAGCATTGTGTGCTGATGAGTCATCAGGCTAGGCTAGAGTTTATAGAGGCTGTCATGATGGTCTGCTTCTCCTGTCGCACCATCTCACCATCCCAGAAGGTATAGTTCCGATCCTTTGTTCTTGCTCCAAACTTTGAGTGGTTCTCTATAGATTCAATAGTCTGAATACAGCAAATCCTAATGTTTTTCTTCTGCCTTAGATTTTTATTTCTACTGTCATCTCTTTGGTGGAAAGCCCAGTCTTTATAAGTAAAGACCACTTTTGCTTTGTTCAGGAAGAAATAAAATGAAAGACTTTTTGTATAACAAAATAAAGTTCAGGTTTACAGAAAAATCTATAATTTCTAAAACAGGCAAAACATACCACATTTGTTAATGTTAAATCAGATTGACCATAACACCAGCTTATAACTGTTGGCACTAAAAGGATTGACATCATGTAAAAAAAAGTTGAAGGTATAAAATAGTTCACCAATGTAAATATCATTCACTTAGCTGAGATTGGAGCTGAAGTAAACCATTAAGAGAGAGACAAGATAGGTAGGCTGAAATCCTTCGTCTCAAAACAATTCCTTAGACACAGCTTTATTGATACATGCTTTTTAAAATTTTATTTCAGCGAGGACATGAGGATGATCTTTGGATGCGTCTGAGCTCTGCCCTTCAGAGTTGTATCTACCTTGAGCCAAGCAAACTTTCTGCTGTGTTCCAGATGCTGCTCAATGTTGCCCTGCCCAGATGTCCCTCTGTCCTGGAGTATTCTTATGCTCAAATCATTTCAATGCTGGTATGTTGGGCAATCTGGAATGGTTTCATCTCTCTCAGAGAGAATGATATAACTGAAACATTCACAATCTTATTTCGTAAATTTAAATTTTTTGGCAGCATTGAAATTTTAAAAAAATGGAGGCATTACTCTTTATGTAATCAACCACATCAGCTGTAAAATCTTTCAAGCAAATAAAATTAGTTCTCATTTTAATGTAATGGGCTCTTTATCAATAGTTTTTGTTAATTGAAAATGATATCTAATTTACTTTTTTAATTTTTAAACACTTCAAAGTAATATAGACTCTTAACTCTATATGGACGTATCAACACACTGCACATTGATCGGTAGGGTCTTGTTCGGATGCACCAATGAACTATGCGTTACTTCCGCAGCATGTGTAAGGATGTAGCAAGGGATGGTGTGTTGCGCGGCTGTACTTGATTTTATGAGACAGCAACAAATCCAATCCATGTTTAATAAATATGAGAGTCTTTACATTATTTACTTCCTTTCTAGTGGTTTCCATTTGCTTTGTGGTTCAAAATTGAGAAACTGAACTGCCCCAACACAGAGCCACGAGTATTTATTCTAGTCTAGATCTAGATATTTTTCTCTTGTTTCCAAAAGTGGAAACTCATTGTCTCCAAAAGTGGAAATAGGCAGCGTCCTTAAAGAGTTAATCATGATGTAGATTGACAAATCATTATGAATCCTTTTAGGTATATAAGATGATATAGATCTAGATATGGAAACACCCCATATCATAAAATAAAATATTTTTTTAAAGCTCTGCTCTAATGAATAGTTTTTGTTCCTCTGACCACTTTAAGATTTAAGAATGGTAAAGTTTTATGTATGAGGCTATGCTAAATTTGCTAAGCTAATTTTTGCTCTATACTTGTGCTATCTAAACATAGAATTGGTGTCAACCATTTTTTTCTTTTTATATAATTACTTTGCCAAGACTTTGATTTTTAAAGTTTAATCGTTATTAAGACCATATGCTACACTTGTCCTTCTCCCTTAGAACTTGAAAGAAAAAGAAGACATTGCAGATGAGGATGAGGTAAAGCAATTGTTGCAGGCAGGGCTGGATGAAGATGGTGATACAATCTACACAGAGCAGGGTTATGATGGTGACACAGAGTGCTCTGTGGCTTTTGACTGGAAAACAGGTATGCTGGCTACCTGCTTGTTTGTCTGTCAACACTGAAATCAACAGCGCAAAAAATAAACAATTTCAAACCCCACATATCTTAAACATTTGTTTCATTTAGGAAAAATTCTTGCGAGCAATTTTAAAACGCTCATCTTATACAGTGTATGATTGACAGAGCGACTGGCTCATTTATAAGCAGCACATTTTTTACTTCTATGACAAAAGTCCCTAAGCTTTTACCAATACAAAGTTTTTCCCCCTGTCTGAGGATCTTTTGAATGAGTTTATTAATTCAGACGTTTTTACAATTCTCATTGTCAGGGCTAGAGTACAGCCTCCAGCATAGAGCTGCTCGCCTCAGTAACACATCATCAGGCTTTGGCTGTCCTTGCTTCCCTGCTGCGTTCCGCCTGCTGGTCGAGTTGCTCGTTGCCTGCCACAGGGATGCAGGGAGAGGAGTCATTCTCCACCAGGTGGCCCTGCGGCTGCTCCAGACTCTGAGATCAAGTCGCAGGGCTGTAAGAGCTGTGTGCTCCGAGGGTCTGTTGGGAGTCCTGGTTGATGGTTTCAGAGAGGTGCTCATTGCTCACCCACAGGACAGCCAGCGTAAGTTACATGTAGGGATGAATTTCTTGAGACTGTCACAATTTTAAAGTAACCCTTACACTGTTTCTTTAATATTTTTGTAACCCTAGAAGTTTCATTGACGAATTATACTGGAAGCTCATTTTCTTGTTGACATAGTATTACACTTACAAAAGTTAATGAACGATTAAAAATGGAAAACTCACAGAGCAAATACCTTAGTGTGAAGGAAACATTTTTCAGATTATTTCTTTTTATGGGTGTTGTTCTTATATTTAAAGGTTTCAGCACAGAATTTGTCTCAAAGATCATTCAATTGCTTAAAAGAAGTAGGCAAGTGCTTTACTACAAATAATGAAGTTTATGTTTATTTTTCTGTCAAGAAAAGTTGAGTAGAACTTGCTCATGGTGTTTTTAAATTTACTTAAGTTTTGCTTTTGTTTCTTTTCTCCTTCAGAGCAAACATTGCAGGAGATAATCTTATCCTTAGTCCAGGTGATTGCTCAAAGAGAAATCTCATCCTCTGAGTTGCGTCAGTTTCTAAGACTCTTTCAGGACAACAAGCAGACTACAGTAAGAGACATGCAGATCTTTCTTTGCTTAAAATATTTTATAAGTGATTAAAAGAAACTAAAAAGGATTGAAATAATTGCCCTTGCATCATTCTACCTCAGCTTATTGTTTTATTTAATTTGGAAGAAAACTTTTAAAAAAAAGTTTTAAAAATTGTTAGTGTTGCAGCTTGATAAAGTCAAATTATGCTAATGGACAATTTGAAAATAAAAATGATATTTTCGTTTCATTAGAAAATGTTGATAACAGATTATATCCAGGAGAGAAGTAAGGCCAAAAAAAAAAGAGAACATCAGGGACGGCAAATTTCAGGTTTTTTCATTCATTTATTGTTTATTGCACAAACGTGTGTATGCCAGCTAAGTACAAGATGCAATATAAGGCTTTTTGTCAGTTGGTTTTGAAAACCATTTTGCATCTCTAGAACCTTAGTGCAGTAGATTTTGAACATGTAGCCCACTGGCTTAGCTTATCCATTTCCAAAAAAAAAAAAAAAAAGAGAACTTCCAAGTTTAGGGGTTTTGTTTGGAAAGGGGTTTAATGAAATGACAATTTTCCTTTACATTTTTTAATTTTCAGAGAGAAAAAACTTTTAGGTGCTTGAGGCCTATTTTATAAGATAAACATTTAATTTGGGCTGCTATGAGTCAATAGGTGTCATAAAATGATCCTGTAAAACTACTAAATTTCTCACATTAAAGAAGTCTTGACAGTGCACAATTAATGCTCTTTCAGGACTGTCTTTTGTCCACGCTTTTGTCAGTGATAGAAAAACATCCAGTAAGTCCCAACAGTTGGGCCATGTTTCCAGCAAAAACCCTTATGTCCTCAGACAATATGGTTGGCTCTACTGATGAAGCAGGTAAGAACATACTTTAAACTCCTGAACACTGAACAATTCAATCGACTCTGTTAAGTTGTCAGGTCCTCATATAGGAGAGGGGAAGGTTAAGATAGGAAAGGGTAGGGTTGGTTGAAAAGAATAATTCTTAAAAAACTACACTCTTTATTTATTTATTTTGCTCAACCTTTGGTCATATTCTGCATTCAACTTTTATGATTTTTGCTGTTCTCAATTCCCCCTCTGACATTTAATTCTGTCTTAAAAGCAGAGTTAAAAAAAAATATTATTAAGAAGTGATTATCTTGATATTTTTCAATTTAACACTCTGCAACTTATAAGCTCTGCTTATGAAACAGTTTCTTAGGCAATCCAGTTCTTTTTATATTTTACAGAATAAATGCAAAAGTATGTTATACAAAACATGAAAGAATGAGTCTTTTAGTTACAAAGACATGCGTTTTTTACATTCGGTCTTTTGTCTTTGTAAAACTTTACTTTTTTATTTAGACATGATTTAGTACATTTTTCTTATTTTATGCAATCCTTATTTCTGTTAAGCCTATGAGTTGCTGCAATTACGCTCGGCACACCCATCATCTAAACAATGTAGTATTTTTGTCCTACCAGAAGAGAGCCGTGACAATCAGGGTGAGCAAGCAGTGTGGCACCATGCAGCAGTGGAGATGGATGTCCAAGGCATACAGTGGCCTCCCTGGTCCATGGGCTTTACACTGGCGTTCTGGCTCTCTGTGGATCGCTATCACTGTTGCTGTGCCAAGTGTTCCAAGATGCCTTCAACTTCAGGCTGTGCAGACAGAGGTTAGGGCTGTTTTGGATGTGTATGGTTTAATTTTAATGTTCAGGATCTCTGTTGCAACTATCTTAGCCAAATAATGTTTAACTTTTGTTTTTCCAATTAAAGGACCTTATTTCATAAAAAATTTTAAAGATTTAAAATGTTAATGAAGGTGTATGACTAGAAACATTCAAGTTGACATAGAATGGGAAGAAATGAGAAAACTCATGACCTGAAATTCTTCTATATCCTCAATAGCATTTATCTGTATCTTTTTTTCAGCTTTCGTCTTGTCATCCTTTCACAAAGATAAATTTCTTCGATTTCTCTTCTCTTGCCAGTAATATTTGTCTCTTGTCAGACATTTTTGGCAACTATAATTGTTTTCTATACCATTTACTACTGCAGGGCTCTTTATGATAAATTGTTTTGCTTTACTGCCTCTCCTATTCTTATGCCAATAATATTTTTCTTTTGTTACTCAAACTTGACAAGAAATGCTATCTATTACATGATTGTAGGGTTTCAGAAATCTTCATGATATCATTACATAAATTTTAGTATCACATAATGTTTGAAATTTTCCCTTCACAAGTCCTGTTATTAAGTACCTGAGGGATTAATTCAATACCGTTTTGGAAATTTTTTCTGCAACAGGTTACAAACCTCTTTCAGAAACCGAGAAAGGAAATAAAGCCAGCTGTCCGATTCACCGTGTGGGTTCCAATGAGTCCTCGTTGGTTGTTGCTATCGGCAACAAAGAAAAAATGTTTGAGGTGTGGGTACACCCAAAATCTGCCTCTCTAATTTGCAAGTGAGTTCAATTTTTTTTCTCCTTGCAGGTAACTTTCCAAATTTACACTTAGGTGAAAGGCTTGAAAAGTTATCTCTGGCCTAGGCAGTTGACTTAACTCTTTCTTTGAATTAATATCTAATAAAGGATATTAGATACACCCTATAGAATACCAAAAACTTTAGAGCTTCAGGTTTAAATTATGCTAAAAATGAACTTTAAGAATATGTTTGAATGTATCCGCCGAGTTTAAAAATATGTGTGTAAGCATATATTTTTAACCCTTCTTAAAGGATGGTAAATTATGATATACCATTTGATTCTTGAGTTTTCTGCAGAGAGTGAAAATATTAAACTCCATAATGATAGCAATGTTGATGATTTATAGGACTTTCCTATAAAAAAAACCAGCTCAAATTCTCATTTCAGTTTAAAAACTAATTCATTCAACAGTATTATTTCATTGTCATAAAATCTCTGATGTTTTTCTCCCCCCTGCACAGACTTACTTCAGGTATAGAAGAAATAACCCTCCTCAAGGATGTTAATTTTGAAGGCTTGCTGACCCCTGACCTCTGGCACATGGTATCTATCTCATATAAAGATGTGTTAGAGGGGAGCACATTTGTAGGCAAGATGACCTTAGTTTTGGATGGATGGCTTCAAAAGGAAGTAATTCTAGACCATCCTGCCTCAGGGCGGCGCCCACTACGCAAGTTTCCATTCTTGTGTGTCGGAGATGCCAGAAAGGCACCAGCTAAGTTATACACGGGAACATGGAGACTTGGCACCGTGCGGGTGTTCAGAGGTTTGTTCTTGGTTAAACAAGATTATTGAAATATGTTTTTATGTATATGTTGTTATATCATTGCTGGTTTTCTTCCTGTTTCATAAAACCTTATAGAAGCCTAAAATTTTATTGTTAGATGAAAAGAGAACACCTACGTAGGACTTTGAAGGTTGTTGGTCTCTCAGGTATGTCAACTCCCTAATTTCAATCCAATTTTTAAGCCTAGCCTAGAGAGGCTGGTTTATCTACTCATCTGCACTAAGAAGGAAACATTATGGCTAGCCCAACCGATGAATGTCTGAATAAACAATTGGGTTGTAAAGAGCCCTTGATCTCAATTTCAATAACCATGACAAGTCTCTTTTCAACTCATTCTTGCTTTACTCTACAAGCCAGCATGTTCTCCATCTCTTTCAATCCATGTTTTCTTTTTATCTTTACTGTAGAAGAGAGGAAAATGCTTAAGAAATATCTCCAAATGTGAAAAAGCACTGAGCAAATAGTTTTGATGACTATTTGTTACTTAATTCTCAGAAGGCAACCATTTTGGATCATTTGGTAGAAATTCCCTGACTTTTTCTCATTTTTTAAAATTCATTTTGTGTAATAATGAGCATTTTTATGCTTATTTTTATGCTTGATGATAGAGTTTAACCATTTTTTCAGTAGAAAACCAAACTTCATAATAAAAATGTATAAACATATAGAGAAAAGAGCTTTTAAACAAATGAATAGTTATCAGAAAAAAAATTTTGATTTTCCCACAGTTAGCCTTTTGAGGGTTAATCAAAAAGCCAATAGGGAATCTATAAATTATGAATATGTTTCTATTCCTAATATAAAACATTTGTGCCCATCTTACTGTTCAGATACTGTGTTGAGTGGTGACTGGTGGTCGCACCTTTACTCCCTGGGACCTAACCATGATGGTGTTGGCAAGTGTGACGCTGGAGAGCAGCCCGCCTGTCACACTCATACTCATCCCATGCTGAAACAGGCATTGGGAACATCCCACTTAAGCTGGGACGTATTGGTTGGCACTGCTCAAGTGCCGGATCTGGATTTGGCAAGGGTAATTTTGTGTATTTTATCATACCATGATATAATTTCTGTAAAGTTTAAGATTTATTATACCCACAACAAGAATATACAAAAAAAAAATAGTAAAATTTACTTATGATTGTTTTTCAAAAGTGATTAAAAAAACTGTGGCAGGATCAAGGGCATGTCTTTGCATGTAAGTCATCTTAGATAAATGCAAGTAAACTTTTAAAGTAATTTCACAGCATGTTTATGTGAGTCATAAAAATTAAAATTTTAAAACTTTAACATGTAAAAGAATCATATTCTTTTAGATGATGTTTGTCATCAAATTTCTGAGTGGTTTCGAAAAGAAGAGTAACCTTGAATTTCTAAGTTTTTGGTTTTGAGAGGAATTGTGCTCTTAAGAGATAAAGCTATTTCTGTAATACAAAGTCTTCACATCATTCATGCAGTGGAAATGATCATATTACGACCTGCAAAGTGGAACATTCTACCTAACTAGATTAAAGATGAATTTTAAAAAAATCAATCATTTTTTTTTACAATTTACATTTCAAGGCCTCTCAAGTTTTAGTGTACAAGATATCCCAGCCAGAGGTGTTCTCAACGTTTGTGATCCCGATGTCAGCATCTACTGGGCCTAGCATGAATACTGATCTTGGCCTGGTTCCCATGTCAGGATCTGACCTCATGACTCAGAAGCCGCAGGTCTGGTCAACAAGGTTACGAGGTCGAATCAAGGTCAGACACACAAACACACTGGAGAAAGCAGCTGGATGTATCGGCGGAGTGGAGACTTTTCTCTTCCTCGTTGCTAAGGTGAGCTCAGAGTTGCCAGTTTGAGGGCCAACCCATGAAACCCAATTGTAACATTGTAAGATCTTTCCAAGAGGTTTTTTTTCTTCAAGATTATCATAGGGTGTTGAATGGGTAATTTAGTCCATTGATATCATCTGTATTGTTTTTTTTTTCACCAACAGCATTGCCATGTCAGTATATATGCCTGTAATTTGTTAAAAAAGAGGTTTAAAAAATTCAAAGCTTAAAATGCAAGTGAAATAAAAATATTCATTTGAAATGTAAGAAAAAATACCATGACCTTTGATCTCTTATGCATGGAAAAGTTTTTCAGTAAATAGAGGCTTTTCTTCAGAGATTTAACTGTTGTGATGAGCGATAGATAAAAGCAAGCTTTCTGTTGCAAATTGTGGAATTTCATTTTGAATGAAAATGTTGCTTTCCGTGTCTATCTTGCTCTAAGGTGTTTGAGGACTGCATGAAGGTTGTCAATGAGGGTGGCAGTCTGACAGAGGCTGAGCACCTCCAAAGCAAGGCTACCAGCATCCTATTTACTCTAGTGCACCGCTACCCAAGCCTTTCACAGGCATTCCAGGACATCCGAGGCTATGCCATGTTGGCCAAGGTCTTTACTAGCTCTAAAAGCATTGTAGGATTTCATCTACTTAAGGTAGGTTTGGTTTTTCTTTTGAAAGCTGCAAATGATTTGACATCTTGAATATTGTTTGTAGTGAATTTGAACGTTTAAAGAAGAAAATGAAGACCTCGTACACATTTCTAAGGAGGTAGTTTTTCTGAACTTTTTATCAATTTTTTCAGAATCTGTGGAAATGTTATGGAAAGATTCGAACCTAAAAAAGATATTTTTCATTTGTTTGATCAGCATATTTATTATTCACAAACTTTTAGCCATCAAATAAAGAAGTTACTCACAAAGACTAAAGAAAGTCAAATATGAAGTATTCGAGATAGGAAAAGCTTAATCAGAGGCTGAAACAAAGTCTGTACAAGACTAGTGTTACACTGTATCTCATTTGGAGGAGAGCACAATGTATACTTTTTGCTTATTTATGCAAAGACCTGCAATTAGATTTATTCAGAATACAGAAAAGCTGTGGGGTATAACCAGAGTTTGATATGAGCTGCATGTAAAAGTAAGTATCTAGTACCAAGCTATCATAAGATGTATAAAATAAAAAATCATAATGAAGACCAACACATCGCTCAGCAAGATAGATAGCTGGATAGGCAAAGCATTGTGTACTCTATCATTCAGGTTGTAAATAACAAGACAAGTAGATGATTTAGGCTTGCAATTCAAACACTGATTTCAAATTTCCCATCTTCAGTAGGTCTCTTAATTAAGTTTGAAAACTTTCTTTATTTCACAGGTTCTACTTGATGCTTGTACCAGTGAGTCTCTGTTTAAAAGCGTGTCAGGCTCACCCCATCCAGTATTGCGTACACAATCAGAGGCTGTGATTCGAGACATGAACGTACTCACACAGCTTTTACTAAACTGGCGTATATGGTTGCGAGCCACAGATGAAGTGCGTGCAATTCTTGTGAGTGCTATAGATTCTGTTGTCAGCAAAGATAACCCACACCGTGAGTTCAACCTGAGGCAGATGCAGGCTGGAAATGTCATCAATAAAATCTTCAGTATCTATCTGGTGAGTTTCTTGGGGGGGTTCAAAGAAAAAGGGTAGGAGTTAGTATGAAACTGAAAGAGACAGGTGGAGTATAATTATGCATTATTTGTTGACATGTAAAACACATTGAAATAATATTATTATTGTTGTTATTTTTTTATTATGATTAAAATTATTGTAATCATCATAAATCTGAGAGACTTATCAACAGCAAGGGTTAATAAAGCTTCAGCATAAACACATAAAATCTTAAGTCTGTTACACTGATACAGAATGCTAATATATTGCCCCTAAATGTATTTATCCATACATATGCCAACCTTCCCTAAATTTGCAGTTTTAACTAGTATATAACCCTTTAAAAAGGCATTGCTTAAATAGCTTTATGATCATCTCCAAGTTGTGTAGTGAAGATGTATAGGCTTCAGTTTTTTATTTGGATGATTGATGGGCTTATGTTTGTGATTAGGGATATTTGGGTGTGTTCTTCATTCTTGTGTCTTACACAGAGCACAAATTCCAAATTCTGGTTTTTATAAATTATTTTTTTAAATAGAATCCTATTCTATCCTCACAGATTTGAGTTATATTCATTGAAACTTTACTCGGTTTATGTTCTTTTTTTTTCATTCCATTTCTGTTTGACATGGAAATTATAAGTTGGTTATTTTCATTAATGGCTATACTGTGTATTTTGAACTACTGGATTCATTAGATTATGAAGATTTAAAAACTTGTATTTATATTTACATGTTTGTTTGAATAACATTGACCCCTTTTGCTGATTTTAGCCGTTGGTTTCTTATGCCCTGAAATAAGTTAAAGTTGTTGTGTCGTCATTTGACAGATTTCTCTCAAAAATTTTCATTTCAACTAAACATTTTTTTTTTACTGTGATTTTCTTCGTACCCTCTTAAACTTTTCTAACCTCTGTCTCTTGAAACAGGAGAGGATCCAGGATGGGCAACCATCTCTGTCTGTGAATGTGAGCATTTTAGCTGCCAAAGTGATCCGCAGCTTGTTGGGCTCACCACCTGACCTTCACCTTATGATGGCTGTCATGGACTTCCTTTTGCTGGTCCATCCTGCTGCCAGTGGCTACATCAGCTTCAATGCAGAGGCTTTCTATTTTAAGCTGTGGTGGGGTATGTCCGACACCTCTGTTTATATGACAAATTGTTCCTAAATGTCTTTCTTTATGCAATAGGTATTTCTATCATTTACATAGATTTAGATTTGCTTTTTAAGTTTTTTTAGCACTTATTAATAGATGTGATAGTTGTATAAATGCCAGTACTCTTATGAAATGTTTGCTTTTTGATCTAGTGAAAATAGTTGTGATCAAAGTTTGATTCAAATATTATTAGCTAGTACAGTGGTACTTGGGGTGAGCAGTGGCGCAATCGGTAGGGCGGTTGACCGCTATCTGAGAGGTCCCAGGTTCGATCCCCCGTCCGGGCAAAATTTTATTTGCTCCCCTGTGCCCACCCAGCACTTGATGGGTAGCTAGGTCTCTTAAGACTCGGCGAAAGTAAAGGCGGTGAGGAAAGAAATGGCAAACTACCTCACCATGCCCTGTGCCTAGAAATACAAGGACCCTGCTCCTTGTTCCCCTACGCTCATGTCGAGTATGGGACTACCTTTACCTTTACAATGGTACTTATCTTAACAGTGCTTCTAACTAGAATTAGGTTTTTCTTGAGCATGCTCGTAACAAGTTAGAGGTTAAAGTCTTAATTTTTATCCTTTTTCGTCTAAAGCTACAGGTGGGTAATATGGTATAAGTTGATGAGGCTTGAGAAGCCTTTTAAATTCAAGTTCATGATTTGGAAAATGTTTTCTTTGACTGTATTGAAAGTTTTTGGGACTTGCAACTTCTCAAAGAGCTGTTTTGATTTTTTGAAACAGGTTGAATCAAGGGTGCTTAGAAGTATTTCCATATCACACTTAAACTGATGTATACAACAGTTGTAGGTAAATATAGTTCTTTAGGAATAAAGTATGTTAGAAAGAGAGGGATACAAACGGCTGCTTTGAGTTTGAAATAGAGTAACGTGCAAACATATGAGCTCTCACCTACACTTGCAACTAAAGTTTACCATGCTACAAAGCAGTGATATTTGACAAGTAAAACTTCTGTTTTTAGATGGATCTTACAAGTCTAATGCAGGCAGCAACTACTTCAACCTGGCATTAAAGGTCTATTCCAAGCAGCTAACACCCAGGAGTGCAGAACACGGGAAGAGAGTAGAGAAAACATCAGATAGTGGTGAGTAATATATTATCTAAAACTTTAATATGGAAGAAAACTGCTCTAGCATCTTCTACACTTCTACACTTACAAAACTATTAACCCATCTAAAAGCTATAATTTTTTAAACAATATGTGTTGGTTTTTTTTAATTTTTTTTTATTTGTTCATAAGATAGTGAATCCCTGATAGTTCGCAGTTAATTTATTGTCAGTAGGAGGATCATCACCAACTCCTTTCTGATAGTATTAAAATGATTTAAGTATGAATTATGAACGTTTTTCAATTTTTATCAATTTTTTTTTCCTTCTATACAGTTCTCACCTTCTCATCATCCCAAAATATTGATAGCAGCCTGGAGGATAAACCCAGGAGAGGTGGTCTGGTGAGGCAGCGTCCCTACTTGTCTAGCACTTCCCACACAGAAGACTATGAGGAAACTGATGGCAATGGAGGAGAACGTGGGGAGAATGTTTTTAAATTCCCTCCCCTAAAGCCTGCCCAGAGAGTCATTGAGCAGAGTCCTGACATGGATGCAGATCATGAAGAGGAAAGTGACACAGTGCTGGCCAAAAGACCATTGTCCCAATCTGGGTCTCAGAACCCTCCTCTCACATTTACTGCCCCATCAAGTCAACTCCAGAGGTCACTTGATCTATCCAGCAGCTCCGGGGAAACATCAGCTAAAGAGGGCCGGCTGAAATCTAGATATCACATGAAAGATGTTGGCATGGGAAAAGCAGGCTTAAAAAGTGCTGAGATGGATAAGGAAGCAGTAAGAAAAGAATCAGGGGAGTCGTCATCTGATAAGGGGAATCAGAAAAAGAATTCATTACGCAGGCAACTTTTTGAGGAAGGCATGCATGCTGAAGATGCAGATAATGAGTCCATGAGAGATTCTATTGATGGCATTTTAGAAGACAGCGGTGATGATAAAGAATTGAAAAAGGGCAAGCTGAGTGAGTCTTTCAAGGATACTGACTTGGATGGTTTTGAGGCAGGAATGTCCTATGATAGTGCAGTAAATGGTGCTGGCTCAACGACTAGTCATGATGAGGCAGATGAGCAAGGCTTGATGCGACTATGTGTCAGTGAGTAGTCTTTTCTGTTCAGAATTTTTTACACGCTTGAAAATAGAATTGTCTTTTTATTTTGATCAGGGTACCTGCGCAATCCTGGAAAAGTATTTGAATTCAAGTTTCGCCATTCTATGATGCTAAAATCTAGGCTCTTTACCCTCCCCCATTCCTGTACACACAGAAATAAGGTTCTTGCACTATTTCAAAAACAAAACAAAAACAAGGGGCATAGACCGCTCCAACCTTTTTCCAGGAAAAATATCTCAGTAGGCCTACCCCCTCATTACTGAAACTGACACTAAAACGCCTCAAACTGACTTCAGTCTCAACCTCCCAGGATAACAGCTCTGTTCTCTTTCCCTATCGCGTCTATATTTCCATGTTCAAAGATCGTCACTTGCTCACCCCACTCTCTTCCCTTTTCAGCT